>WBNH01011874.1:0-65589 GCA_013401255.1 Urocolius indicus
AGGTTTTAATTTAGAATCTAAGTTGCTGTGTTAGGTAGACTTGCACTAACTTTGATCTCATACCTCTATTTTGCCAAGATTTTTCAACTAAAAGTCAATTTTCAGTGCCAGTACACTAAAACAACAAAATCCTATCTTTTTTTTTTCACTTGAATTATTTTGGCAATAAAACAAAGCTGATAAGATTAAGCATTTCCTCAGATGATGGCCACAAAGATAAATAAGAACAATAAATAAAACAATCTGTTCAATATTTGTTGAAGTACAAACCAAAACAGATGATGCTACTTAAAAAAAAAAAAAATTTCCTAAGAATTCAAAACCATCAAGCAGATGGGAAAGAATTTTTTCTAAGTAATTAGTAGCAGTAGTCACATCTCACGGTAAAAAAATATAATGCTTAAAGATTATATACTGCGAAGAAAATATGCAGGGAAAAATTCAGAGAGATATCATGGTGAGTAATCAAAAGGAGACTACCAATGACTTGGAGAGTGAATTTCTTACAGCTAAGGAGAAAAGATAGGAAATTATCTGGCAGGAATTAGAAGAGAAAATTAGAAGAAAAAAGGGGTGAAACACAGTACAAAGACAAGAATCATTTGAAATACAAACAATTCTTGAATTGTTGAGGGTAAGCATATTTCAAACCCAAATATCTAAACATTCTTTAAGATACTACCCACTTGAACTAGCTTCATTTCACAGGGGTATAACAGTCAACAAATTTTATTGGGTCCTGATGGCATGCACCCATGGGTGCTGAGAGAACTGGTTGATGTTATTGCTAATCTGCGCTCCTTCATTTGTGAATTATCATGGAGAACAGGTGAGGTGCTCAAAAAGGAGGACACGGGAAACTACAGGCCAGTCAGCCTCACCTCAGTCCCTGGAAAGGTGATGGAACAGCTCATCCTGGATGTCTCCTCAAAACACGGGAAGGAAAAGATAGGTATAAGGGGACTCAACATGGATTTACCAAGAGGAAATCCTGCTTGACTAACCTGATAGCCTTCTATGAGAGTGCATCTGACTGTCTAGGTGAGAGGAGAGCAATGAATGTCATCTACCTTTATGGCCTCTTTGACAAGGCCTTTGACACTGTCTCCTGTAATTTCCTTATAGAAAAGTTCAGGAAGCAATTGGAATGAGTGGAAACTAAATTTCTCTTCATGTCGGTATTTAACTGACATATCACAGTTTTGTAGGTTTATGGACTTTTCTTACTGTAACATGTGACACTACATAATAAAACAATTATAATACAAGGAAAATATATTACAGAATGACTACAGGATGAAAAAGTGTACTGTGATATTCCCTTTGGGTTTTTTTTCCACAACAAATTAAGAAATTGTTACTAAGTTAGTGAACTCTCCTGTCAGGTTAGGAAAAAATTTAGAACTGAACTGTACCAACTGTTGTGTTTAAATATCACATTAGTTTTTTTGTCATCTTAGTTGGAAGAAACTGGTGAGTACGTAAGTTAAGACAATTACTCCAGTGAATAAATAAGTGATATAGTATTCATGAATAGTTTGTAAAAGGATAAATATAACAGTGCATTGACCAAAATAATTTCAACTTTCACCACATAGTAAATCTTCATTTATTTAAAAACACATTATTCTTCTTGCATTTTACATGCAAAATTAAGTTTCATTTATGTATTTGAAGAGATGATGTTCAGTAGAACATAAATCCAAGACATCCACCAATTTTCTAGTTATTCAGGGTCAAAGCTACACAATGACTGGGGTTCAGAATCCATAAGCTTCAGGTAAAGTCCTGGATTTTCAATTCTAAATACCAAATGGTGCTTGGTACCACTGAATCTGAAGACCTGGAAATCCTCTGGGGATCCAGGAGTTTCTTGACTGTAGTGCTAGACACTTCAATGGTAGCTAAAAGTTTAGAGGTCCTATCTTAAAAAATTGTAGATCAAAGTCTCAACAGTTTCTATTTTAATGTTGTGTTTCATTAAGAATATTTCACAGAATATGTCCTGGGTTTGGCCGGGATAGAGAGAACTCTCCGCAGCTGCCGCTGGGGGGCGTGTCCAGGCTATTCACTCCCATGTGACATCACGCTCGGGATATCAGGGCAGCAGCTGGGCCGGGGCGGCGCTGCGGCCAGTGCGGGAACTGCAGTGCTGCCGTCGGGCTGAGCATCGGGCTGAGCGCGGTGAGCAGTTACGCTGGGCATTGCTCGTTTTTCTTTGTCCTTTGGCCGTCATTGTAACTGCCTGCTCTTTGTGGTGTTCTATTAAATTGTCCTTATCTCAACCCAGAAAGTTCTGGAACTCTCTCTTGATTCTCCTCCCCATCCTGCTGAGTTGGGGAGGAGTAACTGGGTGGTTTGGTTATTGTTCAGTTAGGGCTAAACCACCACACTATGCAAACTAGATTGAATTACTGGTTAACTAAATGTTTCTTTTCCATGGCTCAAAAATGCTTTTTTTATTTTTTTAATAGAACAATTCTTTTTGTCTTTTGGAATTTTCCATCATATTGGGCTCATGTGGCAGGGTTTTTGATAGTGAGTTTGCTGGAACAATTTGTTCCTGAAGAGCTGAACCCACAGAATAAATTGACACTGTAGAAGTTTGTGAGGAGCTGCAACCTCTTTGAAAGACTCATGCCAGAAAAGTTTGTGGATAACTCCCTCCAGTGGGAGGGACCCTATTTTAGAGCAGGAAGGCAATGCTTACCACCTGTAAGGAACTAACTACAGCCCCCATTCCCTTCCACCCTGCACTTCTAGAAAGTAAGAGATCATAGAATCATAGAATGGTAGGGATCACTAGGGACCATCTAGTCCAATTTCCCTACTAAAGCAGGTGCACTCACATAAGGGGGTACAGGAACATGTCGAAATAGGTTTTAAAAACCTCCAGAGAAAGAGACTCCAAAACCTCTGTGGGCAACTTTTGCCAGGATTCTGTCACCCTTACAGTAAAGAAGTCTTAAGTGGAACTTATTGTGTTCCAGCTTTTGTCTGTTACCCCTAGTCCTATCACTGGACACTACAGAAAAAAGTGTTTCCCCATCCTCTTGACATAACACCTTTCAAATACTTGTAAGTAGTAATGAAGTCCTCCCTCAGTCTCCTCTTCCTTAGACTGAAGAGCCCTAGTTCCCACAGCCTTTCATCATAACAAAGATGTTCCAATCATCTGATCATCTTGGTGGCCCTGAGCTGGACTCTCTCCAGAAGTTCCCTGTCCCTCTTGCACTGGGGAGCCCAGAACTGGACACAGGACTCCAGATGAGGCCTCACCAGGGCAGAGTCGAGGGGGAGCAGAACCTCTGTTGACCTACTGGCCACACTCTTCTTGATGCATTCCAGGATGCCTTTGGCCTTCTTGGCCCCAAGGGCACATTGCTGGCTTATGGTTATTTTATTATAAACCAGCACTCTCTGCAGAACTGATCTCCAGTGGGTCAGCTGCCAGCCTGTACTGGTGCATGGGGTTGTTCCTTTCCAGATACAGGACTCTATAATTGTCCTTGTTGAGCCTCATGAGGTTCCTCTCTGCGCAACTCTCAAGCCGGTCAAGATCCCACTGAATGGCAGCACAGCCTTCTGGGGAATCAGCTAGTCCTCTCAGTTTGGTGTCATCAATGAACTCTGTCCCCTCATCCAGGTTGTTGATGAAGGTGTTGAATAAGCCTGGTCCCAGAACCGACCCCTGTGGAACCCCACTGGCTATAGGCCTCCGATTTGACTCAGCTCCATTGATCACCACCTTCTGGGTTCTGTCATTCAGCCAGTTCTTAGTCCAATGTCCACTCATCCATACCACACTGCTTGAGCTTTTAGATGAGGATGTTATGGCTGATGGTGTCAAAAGTCTTTATGAGGTCAAGGCAGACAACATCCACTACTCTCCCCTTATCCTGCCAGCCAGTTATGTCCTCATAGAAGACAATCACGTTGGTCAAACAGGACTTCCCCTTCATGAATCCATGGTGAGTCTCCCTGGTAACCATTTTTTCCTTCATGTGTTTTGAGATGGCATCCAAGAGATAATTAGTCTTCTATCTCCAAGAGACAGAAAAATCCATACTAGAGCTGAGTCCAGGAAGAAGGGAAAGTGGGAGGGAAGGTGTTCTGGTTGTATTTCTCATTATATGATTGTTTATTAATAGTAACAGATGAAAATGATTCTATTTTCTTCCCCAAGTTGAGTCTTTTTTGCCCATGACCATAACTGGTGAGTTGTCCCTCCCTGTCCTTATCTTGATCCATCAACTCTTAATTATATTTTCTTCTCCTCATCCTACCACTGTAGGGAGGAGTGAGTGAGTTGCTGTGCAATGCTTTGTTGTCATCTGGGCCTAAATCACATCTATGCAACGGAAATTCTAGACTTCATTTTTTTCTGGTCTTAACACATAAACAGATATATATGCAAATAATAAAATATATAGAAAAATAGAGCCTTTACAATTGGTAAATTTGAATAATGACTTTAATAAGAATAAAGTCTATGAATTTTCCTCTGAAAATTGTTTTCAGCATTGGGTCAAATCTTGTTCTTTTACTGGAATTGGCATGTAAAACTGGAGTCATTCTTTTGTGGACAGACTTTGGTCAACCTAAAAACATCCTGAATTTGACATTCTATGACAAGAGGAGGAAAAAAAATTAAAAATGTATTTTTAAAATGTGTTATAGATTGATAGAGAAGCTTATGGGTGTTTCAGAAGGCTAGATATGGTTTTAACCTTAAAGTAAGAAGTGTTTTACTGTTTAGAAATCTGCAATCAGCTCACACTTGGTGAATCAATAGCATAGTGCCAGACATGGCTGATAGAGCAACAGACAGAATTTATATAAGCCTACAGTTCATTAACCCAGCAACTCTATTTTATCTAAATTAATGGTAGAGGGAAGCAAGGTATTAACAAATTTATATAGACGTGTTGAAAACAAGCCGCAGACAAAATAAACACCAAAAATATAACACCGATGTTTTCAAATGATCTTTTTACAAAGCAGGAAAGCCAGTTTCTTCTGTGATGCCAGGAAACAAGAAACAGAATCTGTCAGTCATTAAAATGGAAGGCATATAGCACTGTGGTTGTCTGGAGATGAAATTGGATTTCTCTGTCTGGGCTCTTTAGATTCCTTTTTATTCCACAAAGCAAATTGCTTTGCTGTAACTTTGCATTAAACAGGAAAGGGTTCAGCTGGCACAGGTAGCACTAAAAGCTTATTAGGAGCCATAAGGTTCATTTGTCACTGAACAATATGTATTGAAAGACCAGCTCTTGTAAAATGCAGAATTCATTTTCCGAATCTTTTATGCAGTTTAAGTCTGTTCATTTATGGCTCATTTATTTTCTCTGCTGTGGAATTCTTTGCACTACTCTTTTTTTTTTTTAAATTCTCTGCACTTTCTTCATTTTATTTAAAGCTGCTATATTTTTATTGGAGGCAAAAAAGACAGTAACTGCAAATGGCTGCATTTACAATACAATATTGCTAGAGAGCTGTAAACAAAAAAAAAAAAAACCCTCCATTTGATCTAATTTTCTTATGAGCTATTTCAAACTTGCTTTTTACTGTACGTTTGTCTAATAAATTGAAAATTGAAAACCTCTAGCATTATGTATAGCTGCACGGTCATTTTATCTATTCAAAGACAACTGTTGATGTGTCAGTGGTAGCAACTACTACCATATATACTAATTCAAAATGCAATATAATATCTTCAATAAGGATCTTTAGGAGGTAGAAATTCTGATATTATTTTCTCTTCTATTACTTTTCTAAAGTAATTTATCTATATCTTTTTCTTTTCTCTTGAAAAAGCCCGTTGTAGTTGTTGCACTTCATTAGTTCAATGCTTCAACTGGGCCATCTTTGAGCATATTCATTTCAGGTGGTGATAATGAAATATTTATTGCTTCTAAATTGAAGGTCTAGGTATGTTTTCTACAGTTCACTTATGGTACACAGGAGGAAAGTAAGAACTCCATAAGTAAATTCATTAGACATAAGACAAACATATGGGCCTCAAAATATAGATCCTGTGAGAGAAATGAATTTGTACAGGTGCTACCTTTACCTGTGAGAACAACAACAACAACAAAAAAAAAAAAAACCAAAAAAAAAACCCAAATACAGAATATTTTTTGAGCATTTGACAGTATGAGGTGACATCTTCAATAATTTCTCAGGCTCAGTTTCATGATTTGTTTTCTCCACAGTGATACATAAAACAAATAGATAAAATCTATATTTGTGCTACCTGCCCTCCTGTAGTTTGAATCTTGTATCCTTATCACATCTTGCAAGTAGTTTTAGCAAGTGATTTTCCTTTGAGAAACTTCTTGCTACGTTGTAAAGATAAAACAGGTTACTAAATTAAAAAATAGAGGCAAGAAGCAGAGCACGGTGGGTGTCGAGAGGATGGAGTGGAGAAACTTTCCTGTGAGGGTGATGGAACACAGGAAAAGGCTGCCCAGGAAGGTTGTGGACTCTCCTTCATCTGAAGGTTTTTAAATCCTGTCTGGACACGTTCCTGTGCGACCTGATCTAGGTGGACCTGCTTTAGCAGGGTAGTTGGACTAGATGGTCTTTAGACGTCAATTCCAACCTCTGCCATTCTGTGATTCTGTGATGGTGATGATGTTTGTTATTGCTCTTGTTGTTATTATTGTTATTTAAATATTTTCCTAGTGCATGTCCTGTCACCAATTTTCATTCATTGTCTTCTGATTAGCAGAAATGTTACTGTACTCTGAAACACTGAACCATTTTCTGTTGAAGAAAGAGCAGTAATCTTATGAAATGTTGGAGGAAATTTTCAAATTATTTAAGAAGTAAAGCTTTTCAAATCATGGAAAAACTGAAAAATATCTTCATTTGAGTGATGTTACATACAGTTACATAGGCTTATCTAGACTGTTCTGTTATCTACAGAAATAAGAGTTTTGGAGTTCCACTATGATTTTAAGCTAAAGGACACAGCCCCATGACACAGACTCCTTCACACTCCTACAAAAGTTAATGAACAATATTAGGAGATCAAAGTATCTTTGACTATTTAGGCAAAATACCTTGTTTCAGCCTGGAAAAGTCAAAGAAAGTGGCTAAAAACTTCTTATCAGATAGAGTAGCAATCTCATCAAAGAAGAGCACTGATTTTTTTTTAGACTCATTTCCATGTGGTATAAGATGCTCTAATGATGCCAGCTGACAACAGGCAATCAACAGCACATCACTGGAACAGGCCATAGAGTAGAAATGTGCTCAGCTGCTGCTTCCTACAGACTTCCTACTGCCTAGAGCATCTCATAGCTAAAGCTAACAATCTTGAATATAATTAAATGTGACTATATGACAGACCTCACGAGAAATATAGAGATGTGGCATGAGCCCTACTTGAATAGCACCTCAGTGCAGAAGAAATCTGTTGGTTGAAGAAAAGTCAGTAATTTTCAGTGTTAAAGACTTAATATGCAATGTACCTTTTTATCATCTGGATGTTCGTCTTTACATTTTCTGAACCAATAAGATCTAAATAAAGGTAACCTTTCTATTCCATACAGAGTTCAAGAAATTGCCAAAGGTTTTACTGTATTTCTGAACCAAATCTGTCATGACATCAACAGTACAACTGTTTAGCTGCAATCATTTAGAACATACATGCAGAGTAACTGTAGGCAGAGATAATATCTCTTATTAGATCAAAACATATAGCTAGAGGTAATAAACACATAAAAATTAATGAAGTGTAGGCAACAAAAAATGCGTTATGGAACATAGTGAACAACTTCTGCTGCTGGCACCCCAGAGTATGTGGAATGGTGACAGCCTGCTGCAACAAAGTCAGGACGGGGCCGTGGTGTTTTCTCTGATCTACAAACAGGAAAGTGCTTCCAGACTCTGTGTTTATTTGTTAAGATGTATTGAAGTTATTATGCAACTGAGAGACTAAAACCTGAAACTTTTTTTCCTGTTTTCTATTTATATTAAAAATTGATAGGATAAAATTATTCCCTTTGTATCAAGACTGATTAAGACTATCAATAGTACTAGTACCAATAATACAAGAATCATTTTTCCTTTGTGAATGTAATAGACAAATCACTGTCATTCAACATGCATCTCACATGTTTCTGCTCCACCATCTTTCCTAGTTCTATAGATCGCTCTAGATAGAAGATCGCTGCTATCAGTAACCATGTGCATGGCAGTCAGTCATTAAAAATATAGAAACATTCTTCTGTAAGAGTCAAAAATCAGCCAAAACACCAAGTCATATGGGAGCCATCTTCTTTCATAATGCTTTTTGTGTCATAAGGAATTAAAGTACTACCCAAAATCTTTGGTACAAAATGCAATTCACTGTACGTCATTATGATAAGGAAATACTATGGAAGCATTTAGCTGTTATAGTGCATCTCATTTGCCGTGCCAATGTTGCAGAAGCATAACTCCTGACAGCAACCTCTGTTGAGGTTAATAGCCTCTCTGTTCTATTTTATCTAGATGATAAACTGGGTTTTCAAGTACATTTCAAAGGACATCCATGGCTTTGGATATAGGTTTATTTGGCAAGCTATTTATGCAGATCTAATTCAAAGTGAAAAAAACACCAGCTCTTTGAGGCCATTGCCAGCTGACTCAGCTGATGAAAGCCTGCAGGTCACACAAGCAAATAGCCTGGAGCCAGGTGGATTGAGATCAGAAGGGCACAAAGGCCATTTTACACATCCCTTCTTAAGCTGCACTTTGTGGACCTTGGCAAAATGTAGCTGACAGCTAAGAAATGCATGGATTTCTCAGCAGCTCAGATGGAGTAAGGCCATTTTTTGGGAGGGCTATGAGAGCAGATGGGAAGGTTTTATTGACATAATTTACAAGGTATCAGTGGGGATTTCAATATATTACTAATCTATTTTCTTCCTGACTGAGCATGTGTTAATACTGTCACTCTTCCCAAGAGAATGAATTAAATTCAATGCTAAATGCTCTGCTAAAGTAATCTTACTCTATTATATAACGTTCAGTAACATGAATTTCTGCCCTGGAAGAAGAGTAGCTATTTTACTCAACTAATTCTTAACAATTATTCTAGAGTCTGTTCACATTTCAAAGACGTAGGTAAGTAAGCATATGGATTAAGAATAGACAAGACCTTTTCTGAGATTTATGCTGAGATTAACAAGGGTATTAGGTATATTGGAAAGAAATTTACTACTAGACCAAACTGCAGAGCATTTGAATCTCTATAGTAAGTATGTTAGCACTGCTTCCCTCTGTGTTTCCTGTGGTGATCAGTCAAGTTATCAAAAATATAGTTGATGTGTTATTCCATATGATCCCCACTCCTTTCTTGGCCACATCTTCTTAATACACTTAGTTTCTTCCACACACCAAAATTTCAACTACTTTTCTGAAAACATCAGCCATTAATTATGCCATCTTCTCAAAAATCCATTGTTCTCTACAAGCCAAAAAATTGAGATGGAAGCCAAATCAAATACAGACAGTATTAAAATAAATAATACCATATTGCCATATCACTCCATGCAATACAACTCATCATTTTAAGACCAGAAAATAGTTCAGATTTTATTGTATTTTTAAAGTTCTCTGGAAATGCTCCTAAAGCCTTCTCAGACACAGAAACTTTGGCATTGCAAAATGTGGGCTGATATATTAGGTGTATATAAGGGTGTGTTATCAGGGAACTGGAGCATCTTCCTTATGAGGAAAGGCTGTGGGAACTGGGGCTGTTTAGTCTAGAGAAGAGGAGATTGAAAGGAGATCTCATTCATAAGTATATCAATGATGGATGTCAGGAGGTTGGGAAATCCTTTTTTCCTATTGTATCTAGCAACAGGACAAGGGTTAATGCAATGAACATAAAAAGTTCCATTTAAATATAAGAAAAAACTATTTTATTGTGAGGGTGTGGGATCCCTGGCACAGGCTGCCTGAGGAGATTGTGGAGTCTCCTGCCTTGTAGGTCTTCAAGACCTGCCTGGACACATTCCTGTGTGACCTGATCTAGGTTGAACTGCTTCTGCAGGGGGATTGGTCTAGATGATCTCTAAAGATCCCTTCCAACCCCTACCAGCTCACATCAATGCTGAGTTTAAATTGTTGATTTGGATAAAATTTTTGTTTGTTTATTTTGATAAAATAAAAAAATAAATATCATTTCAGACTTTTGTGGAGAGCTCAGTAAGTGGGTTTTATGCACCACTGGCAGGACACACTTTTTTTTTCCCCTCAAAATAATGGTATTAAATACATCTTTTAATGTAATTTATTACCTGGTAACAGAAGTGCAATATTTGTAACAGGATGAGAAAACATCCGTCAAACGGGTCTTTATGATATGCAAATAAACATGAATATGAATATGCATTAGAAATAAGTAAGCATTGCAGTAAAAAAATGATAAGCAACATTTTTAGCTGATTAAAACTTGAAAGAACAGTGAGCTGAATGAAATTTGTCTTAGTGATTTGATCTTCAAAGAGCTTATGATGAGTAAGGTCTGTTTTATAGCCCACTAATTAACAAGAATTGAGAGTGAAAATATATTATTGTTCTCAGAGTAATCCTACTGTGCAACTTTCAATTAACTAAGCCTCTTAAACGTGCTTTTCTAATTGATAGTGAGTAGGCTGAATCTTGTATAAGACAATATTTTTAGCTGATATTGGCAAGGAGTCAAGTAAATTATGGGATATTCAACAGAAATGATAAAAGTATGTCTTTTGCATGAAGGAACAATGGATCCAAAGACAAACATATCTAATTTAACTGGACTTTTTAGAGTACAACGTGATGAAGAATTTCAAACAGCTATAATTTAGATATCGTTTGAGCTACACAGGAATTTTTGAAGACGCAAAGTTTCTGAGGTCCAATGATCCTGTCATTTTTTTTTTTAAAAAAACAAGCATTTGAGAACTATCAACAAGACAGATGCCAATGGCATTTGTACATTAATATAGTATTTATGTCTGACCCGAGTGAGAGCAGCAGCTGTTAAGTATAGATGAGCATCACAACAGGAGAGAGGAAAGACAGGAAAACATGTTAGTTGCTGTTTAACATTGCATATTGACCAGAATAATCTGAACATTACAACGATGCATCTACACAGAATGCAGCTTTTTTTTTTTTTTTTTTTTTTTCTGCTTGTATGTGCTTATAAAATTGACAACTATCCTTTACAGATTTCCTTTTTTCCCCTACGGATTGAAACAAACAGCTTCCAGATTTTCTAGTATCCTAAAACACACCATATCTGTAAACTTCTTTTAATAAAGATATCTGGCAGTTTAAACAGTGGTCAGCTGGAAAACATTCTCTCTAAATCAAAGCTGTATATACCAGTAAAAGTGAGCATCCAGTCTGATATCCTAGATCACACAAAGAAATGTATGCCAGTGCTTAGGTCTACAGTTCAAGCCCTTTTGTGTTGGGCTTTCTTATAGTTAAAAAGATTTTTTGCTGACTTGTATGAGGTCTGTTTTCCGATATTCGATGTAAGGACCCTATCCAATTGTCAGTGACAATATCTATAGCAGATAACTGAAATATTAATCAACTAGAGAGTCACTAACTGGCAGAGGGTGTTGATTCCTCTCAGAAATTGGTCCCGAGCACAGCAATCTGGTAACCAGAGCTCTGAAAGTTTGTAGACAAGAAACAGTTGGACTAAAATATAGAGTGACTGCTTTGAAAGCCATTTAAGTCTCAGGATGATGGAGGTAAAATGCAAGGTTGTCTTGCTCACTGATTAAGAACTTCCACAAGTTTAACCCTATCCCAACTTAGAGAAATACAGATCATACTGAGCATATTAATGAGAGGAAAACTTATATTTTAAGGTTAATATTTGTACCATCACTTTGATAGTGACAGACTTTTAATTGCCTTAGTGGTTGCCTACTCACATGAAAGGAAAGAAAGATTAGAAATTGCAAAATCTTCACTTGTAATACATAATATGCATTTGGATCAAATTTCTTTGATTGTTATATTTCTAGTTGTGATGTTTCATCTAAAGTATAGATTTGAATGACTTCAGGTCAAAGAAGCAAAAATTTAAATTGCCAAGATTTAATGTCAGTCTGAAATTATTTATGCAAAATAGATAGTTTTTGCTAGTTTTGAAATCCTTTTTTCAGAACTGTCATTAAAACTCATTGATTCAGAATGATTAACGCAAAATGTTTAGGCAGACTTTTTAAACTCAGGAAATGAAACCTGTGTTCTAGGATTGAATTATTTTTCCTACTTAACTCCCCTTTTGTTTCTTGGTGAGTGACAACACTAACCTCCTTGCCTATAGTCTTCATTGCCTTTATATATTTTCTAATTCCTCTTTCCTATTAACTCAAATAGAGATTCTGTGTCCATATCTCTCACTACAATATTTTTTATACACATTTCCAAAAATTCCTCCAGTTAATATAGATTAGATGACCACATGAATATGTTATTCAGTAGCAGCAAATATTCAGGTTTTCCAAAGTCAGGGAGTGCAAAAGTACAGCAATACTGTTGAACAGAATGACCACTTTCTTCTAGTGGCACTAAGAAACTCGGTTTCAAAGATGCCAACCCTAACAAAACTGCTTTTTTTTTTTTTACTATTACCAAAGCACTGGTAATTCAAGTTGCAACTATTTTGAACTGAGTTGGAGCCCTTCAAAGGTCTACATCTTCAGAAGACATAGTTTCTGTTAGCTACTCATAAATTTTTGAGCTTTCAAAGAAATAAAAAAAAAGTTCAAACTCAAATTTGGTCTTCAATCACAATCTTTATACACAAACTCTTTTTTTCAGTCTGATGTGGAAATAGATGTAAGTAAAAAAACCCAGTTCTCTTGTCACTAAATACTAGGGCTCTATTTTGTCTTACATAAAAATCTTGATTTTTCTTTCATGAGTTAACATATCTTCTTTTTTTTTTTTTGTGGAATATATGTGACCTATAATTTATTGACTGAAAGCATACAACTTGTGACTTTATTGAAATAAAAACAACTTTAAGCTTTAATTCTAGATTTTAACACTTTTTCTTTACTTCTTTCATTTTAGTTCCATTTGGCATACAGACTTGACAGAACATCTATCAAGTGAACAATGAGCAATTAAAGAATCATTTTTAGATATCGTTATAAGGGAACTGGTACTAAAAAGAGCTCGTACTGTAATAACAACAATTTATTATAACTATGGATATTACTAAAGCATTTCCCATTTAATCAGGAGCTGATAATGTTATGAATGTTTGAAAAAGAAGACAAAATTAATATAATGTGACAGTGGTGAACTGCCAAAAATTGTTACAGCAAGGGTATGTAACCTGGCTTTTACATGGAAATACTGTTTTCTATCGTTAAGCAGTAGAACTAGAGCATTTGAAATTATGAATGCTGTTCTGGTTCATATTCTTAAGTAGGCTGGGATCTAGGATGTGGTCAAAGGAGCAAAGCATTAGAGATTTTCCACCTCATTTCTAGTTGATTCTATGAAAGGATTTAGTGATATCTTCCTTCCTTCTTTTTTTAGTCGCTTTCTGCATTTCCATTTGTTTTAGAAACTGCCAGATGCAGTGTCTGTCTTCATTTTTATAGTCTAGGATAAACATGATTCATGCTCATTCATTTCTCTTCCCATCATATATTTTTAATAGACCCTTACTCTATTCAAGATTTGCTATGACTTTCAATTTTTATTTTTTACCTATTTGATATTTGATCACCAGAAATCTTTTCCCGCTTGCTTCTGGATCACTGTCTTTTACATTCCTTGACTGTAATTAATGGGAAGAGAACTTGTTAATTTTGGGACACATTTTGTATTTCTTTGGCTTTGTTCTTTTTGTTTCTTTTGTAGTGTCAGTCTCAAAATGTCACTTTTCAACCATTTTTCTCCTTCAAATATAAAAGTCAATACAGTAAACATTTTCTCAAATAAAATAAAATAAACTTTGAGAATCCATGCTTTTTCAAGTTAGTTTATGTTTTAAAATAAACAGTAAATCTGGAAAAGGCATTTAGTGCTCATCTGTCAGAGAAGACCCATACTACAGGATATGGCAAAAAAAAAAAAATCTTGTTTACTCCCAGTTTTGTGGTCCATGTGTACAATATCTATATTGCACAAATATAGTAACCTTCTATTAGGACTGTGATAAGTATATGAAATTCTCCTTAGTTGTTTAAAAAAATCTTATAATAGTACCCAAACTGTGACTTATGGTCACCCAATACTAGACATTTACACCATAGATTGAGGATTACAGTTTCTTCTTCTATTCAACAGCAACAACAACAGCCAAAAACTAAATTAAATGTGTTTGAAAACCATTTTTAAAAAGAATCCTCTTAATCTAAATCTTCCTGACATTAAATCCTTGTGAATGGGAGGATATACTACATAAAGACAAGAAGCATAAAAAAAAATTGTTCTGTAAGATGTCAGATACATAAAGTACTGTAGATAGAATTCTAGTTGGAACTATTAGTTGTAGTCTTGACTCTAGACACTATATACCAACAAACCTCTGATTGTTCTGGACAATATCATCGAAAAATTATATATTCCAAAAGCAACACTTCAGTTGAGTTTATCTGTGCAATGACATAGATGAACTAAATAAGATGGCCAAATCAGTAGCAAAATAAAGTGAGTTTGAGTGTACCTAAGTGTACTTAGTGGCTCAGAACTGAGAGAGTGGAATCAGCATGGTGCTTTGGCCTATTTTCTAACTCTATATGATTTGTTATTCAGATATACTTATTAATTATTTGTTTCTACAAAATCTTTTTTTATTCAAATGAGTACATATATAAGAACGTAGCAAACCTTTCTGGTAATGCTAACAGAAAATATAAAGTGTATGGAAACTGATGTTCTTTTCTATTAATCAGCCATCCTTCTGCAACTGAAAGGGACTTTTTGAACTGTTCTAAATCCATCTTCATGCATTTGTTCCCTAATGGTGATAATAGTCATAGGTGTAAAAGTAATCTGTACTTATATTGGAGTATTTGGGATTCAGTAAGAGCAGATAGAACAAATTGTTAAATTCCCTGCGAGAATAACATTTATGGGTGCTCTTACTCTGTCTGAGTTGGAAAGAAATGAGGAGAGAAGAGAAAGAAAAGGGATAAAAAGGGAGGCACTATAAACTTTCAGATAGAGGATACTGAAAAAAACATACAGGAAACTACTAACTTTTCATTTTCGGAAGACAATCTGTGCCACACAAATGATGAGAATTATAACTCAAAAACCATTCTGGTGCCCCTGAAAATTTCAAATTAATAATATCAACATTATTGACAATGTGTCTGGCAAATTAGCAGGCAAAAATAAATGAACAGTGTGATTTTTAATATAGATTTTGTCTATAAGACAGTAATATCTATTGTTTGTTTATATTATATTTGTAGATATTATTTTTCCACTTACTGAAGTATTGACAATGAATTGTTGCAGAGGAGAAGTGGAAAATACATGGAATTTTATTAGGCACAATTTTTTTCTACATATACTTTATTATGCACAAAAAAAAGTGAAAGAACACATAAATGTACTATTAAATTACTGATTCTTTGCTAGTCAATGTATAAAATTCCTGATAAATTAACAATTTCTCTAAACAGAAAGAGTTAATTTTGAAGAGACTAAAGAAAAAGGTTTAAGAACATCTGCTTTAACAGTTCAAAGTCTGATCCATTTGTGCAGCAACAATTCTTCACCTTGTGTTCCCTAAGCCCTGGTAAAAATATATACCTCTCTTTTTTTCTTATTTACAGAATTAATATGAAGGATGTATGTACCCCACATAAAGAAACTAATTATACCATAATTTCCTAATGTACTGGTTTCAGCAATGGAGAAAAATAGAAAAATTCTGGACCCTTCACTTCATTCTGGCCACTGATTTCCACATCTGCTTTACATTGCATCTAGACTGTTTGCATAGCTATTTAAAGCAGATTGCTGAAATGATCTGGATTAAAAGCAGTCCTAAGGGATAGCTAGTCTATAGTGGAAATGCTATAGTGTCCAGATAACTCATGGGTTTACAATTTGTGCATAGTATTCCTAAATCACTACATACTTGTTCAACTCTTTCTGATTTTTCTATGTACTCAGTTGGCCGCTTCCTAAGTATTAAGATGTTTTATTCTGGCTTCAGTAGAACAGCATCGTAGTGTAGAAGTCTTTCCCCAAAAGCAACAATAAGCCAACTCTAAATTATCAGATTAGCTCAAAATTTTCTTGCAATTAAACTTTTCTTTTTTTCTTCTTCCACAACTACAAACCATTTCTCTTTCTGCAGGAAAAAAAAGGAGTGAGATGAATGGGTTTCTTACTGTTAAAGAATTTACATCCTCCTCTCTTTTTCAGAGCTTCTACTACTCTAACACCTGTGAATTTCACTGTCTACTTGCATGTAGCACAATGAAAGGAGTATGCAAACTTTTTTGTACAGATAGTTGGTCCAAATCATTTCAAAAGTTTAGTGCTAAGGATTATGTTGGTCCTCTGGCTGCTCTAGAAGGTGATATTCAGTGTTAACAGTAGTAGGATAGCATGTAAATGCAGTACAGCGCATCTACCAGTGCTCATACCTCACAGGCTCTGAGTTCAGCCAAAATTCTTGAAAACTCCACCTTGTCATCTTTTCTACTTGTGTGGCTACATATCTCTGAAAATTTGAACACATATTTTGTTTAATCGACATGAAGAAATTAAATTTTATTCTCTTTTAAACTAAGAAGTATTTATCTTGTTTACACAGCTCCCAAAGCTAATACACTATTAATCTTATTCTCCATTCTGTTGCAATATACTCTGCTACAGTGTAATTTCAGTACAAACCAAGTCCTAATGCTCCTTTGTAGGTGTTCTGGTTACACTTTTTGTTCTTTTAAAAACAATGAATACGACATCTAAAGAGCACAGGAAAAAAATAACTGACACGAGGAGTTGTCTTTGTGGGTGTATTTGTGAGTATAGTTACTCTTCTGAAATATCTGAAAGGATGATGTTTAATTTCTCATTAAATCAAAATGAACTGTAAATATAGAAGGAACAGACTTTCATAAGAAACATGAGAAGCATAGAAATCAAAGTAAAATTCCAGCTATTTCAAATTTCAGCAAATATTGTTGCTATTCACTCATTTACTGCTAAATGAGTTTTCCTACATAATGAAACGATATTGACAAGATTAGAATAGAAAAAAAAACACTTTTGTTTTTTATATGTTCTAATTTGTTGTATGACATTAAATAAGTATGACATAGATGGCTAACCCAAGGTCAGCAATGTGAAAGAAACAATTTTCTATTTTCTATTTGAAATGTATGAATATTTAATCAGAATTTAATTCCTTCATGGTGATTAACTACCTTGACTTGTTTTGATTTTGGGACGCTTACTTTAATTTAATTGATTTTCTAATTGAAAATTAATTATGAAGTGCTATGGTAATTAAACCAATTTTGCCTTTTAGTTTAAGCTAATTATTTATTTCATCTGATAACATCACTTTTGTCAGCACTAAATGCATCTGACACATTAACACTGTCATATTATTATTATACCTCTCTGCTAAAACAGGCAAAAAATACTTAAAATGTTCAAGCAATAACCACATATTTTACACATTAGTAATGTTGATACTTAAATAGTTTTGAACTGATTGTACTGGGTCTGGTTGGGATAGTGTTAACATTCTTCACAGCAGCCTATATGGTGCTATGCTTTGCATTTGTGACTAAGTGCTGGTAACACACAAATGTTTTGGCTGTTGGTGAACAGTGCTTGCATAGACTCCAGACTTCATGTTTCTGACTGTGGACACACATCCCTACCCTTGCCCAGTGAGTGACGAACTGGAGCAAAACACAGCCAAGAAAACTGACCCAAGCTTTCCTGGCATATACGGCATATAATGTTATGCTCTGCAATAAAACTGGGATAAAGGAAGAGAAAGGAGCGTTGGTGCCTTACAAAGTGGCTGTTGCTTGGCAACTGGCTGGGCATCTGTCTGTGGGAGGTGATGCGTGTTTGCCTTTGGTTACTTGTCCTTTTTCCTCTTTCCTTTGCTTAATAAACAGTCTATCTCCATCAGTGAGTTTTCTTACCTCTGCTCTTCCTATTGTTTCCCCTAATCCATGGGGTTAGGAAGAGGTTGGGGAGCAGGTGACCTGTTTTGTGGCTGTTTAGCTGCTGATCAGGTAAACCCACCACACTAATCTATATTTTATTGTGTTATTCTAATTAACCATATTAAAATTAAATTACTATACAAAATATTTCAGCAATGGAAGAAACAAAATGCAATCATAGAATCATAAAGATCTATTCAAGTAAATATTCTAATCCTCACTTCATAATAAACTTCTGACCATTATAATACTTGTTAAAGATTTAGCCAGAAAAAGCAAGGGATAAATCAAGCTCATATATGTAAAATATCTGCTAAACAACTTCTTTATAACTTCTAGATAACCTGATTTGTATACATGAAATACCTGCCTCAATAAAAACATAATAATGTGCCATATAATAGACATTATTACATAAGTCCTAATGTTGTCAGGCATTTGTTTGGGACATATCATAAAGCATTGGTGTCAATCTACTGTGATTTCATCTTAGCAGTGTACTTAATTCTAAACTTTCTATTTCTTTATCTATTCACATTTGGCATATTTGGTGATTATTCAAGTGTAACATTAAAAAATAGGAAAGAGAAAATATTTTAAATATAACACAAATTTGAATTTCTACCATCACTCTGCTAACAGACATTATATCACTTAATTTACAGGCTAATCTAAAAAATATTTAAGCTCTATACTTATTCATACTATACTAATATGTTAGAAAACCTAAGAAAAAGACAATTTTTTCTAGACCTTTCTGTTGTGTTTTATTTAAAAGCTAGCTTCAAAATAAATTATAAACAACCAATAATATCTCAGAGGTATTTCCTTGATTAATAAATTCAAAACCTCCTAGTAATGTTGACTTGATAAGACAAACTCAAGATAAATAATGTTGAAATATCAAAAAACTCCCATTTAAAATTACATATTCATGTTGACTCTATGCTGAAAGGAAATATCAGAAATCAACCACCTTTTGGAATCTGTGTAGCCTAAGACTTTGAAAGGACTAGAAAATGTTATGATTATTTTGTATATGTTTTAATAAATCCAAATAAATTATTATATTTTCAGATACAACTAGAAACATGATTCATATTCTTTAAGGAGTCATTACTATACACATGATAGGAAAAAAAAAAAGGTATCAGTAAGGCAGGGGTAGTAAGGATTTCCAGTCTTTTGGTAACTTTCAGAGTAGATTCTGAATTTTTCTTGCTGATTTCTTATTCTCACTTGAGATGCAGCTTTGACTTTTCCGAAAACCTATTCAATGCAGGAAAGAAAGTTATGGGCGTTTATATTGACAAGGTCATGAATCTTGTTTGAATCTGTCTTACAAAAATACTTCTTGCAGACCTTTTAGTTTTACAAAGAAAAGGATGATTCGTAACCCATTTATAAGGTTTCTTTTAAAAACAATAAAGACAAGACAGACACTCGGTTCTTCAGTAATTCTAGAACAGCTAAAATTGAAATCATGTAGAAATTGCCCATTGTGTCTGAGCAGGATGATCTCACATGCTTTTTAGCTTTATGAGAAGTAGAAAGGCTGGTTGATACATTACTTATCAATTAGTTAACATGCATTTAACCAGAATTACTTTAAGGTACTTTTGCATGTAAATCTGATATATTGGTTAGACTAGTTGGAAACAAGTAATGCATCATTTGTTCCAATCAATATCACATCCTGAATCATTAAGGGCTCATACATCCATAGCCAATATTGACAATAGTTCTTCAATTTTTGATCTACCAGCTTTCTGGGACTTTTTTCAGGAGCAAAGGCTATGATTTCCTCACTAATATCCTAAAGTGTTTGAAAGTCTTCCCTAGTCATTTGGGCTAATTACGAAGGCCAAGATCTATCTGAGTGAAATTGGTAAAGAAAATCTAAAGATCTTCCTGTATTATAGTAAATCATTTGCTAAATTCATGAAGTAATCCTTCTTTTCACCTCAGTAGTGGTGAAATATCCAGTACTCTGTTTCAAGACATAAATATCAGAAATCGGTGCATGAACTGTGTACCTCTGTAGAGACTAGTGTAGGAAACATCATCAAACAGGGAAGGCTGAAGAATTTTGACTTCATAGTCCGTAGAAAATGAAAGAACATTCAATGGCAGTATTCAATTATTTGTGCCAATCGTTTCCCAAAGGAACGAATAATTGTTCCCCGTGTTTACTGAGAAGGCAGAAGCTCTAAAAGATAATGGATTAAGTAGATTTACAAAGCCATTTCAAACAGGAATTTTTCTAAGGTTGAAAATTCTTAATATTTACCATAGTTTAAATGATGAGATTCTATCTACCCTGATGGAGATCTGTAAGTATTAATCAGGCAACTATTTGCACATATAGGTAAACTTGATCTTGCCTTTGAAGTCAAATGGTCCCTTGGGCTTCTTTTGACCTTATTGTCCTTAACTATTCCAATAGTGAAAAGAGATTAAGTCTGTCTTAAGGACATACCTAAAGTGTAGTTTCGTTGATACAGAAAAACAATTTAAATGTTTCTTTCTGTCTGAAGTCAGCTACAGCCTAATTATACTAATAACAGCGGTAATTTCTAAGCTCAAACTAAGAACTAAGATAGGAGAAAACAGTTGCTCATTTAAATATTTGTTAAGATCATTACGTTTGCTTTTTTGACAGAACTCTGTTTTCTGTAGCCATTAGTACATAATAGAAGTTTATTCTACATCACAGTGACTGAAGTTTAGATAAATTAATAAATCAATCCTCATCATGTAAGGATTTTAAAAACATATCATACACAACAGAAATAAAGAAAAGGCAAAAAGCAGGCAAACAAGAGTAAAAGGATAGTTACTAGGATTGATGGCAATTTATATGACCTCACTTTCAAGGAAATACTTAGAAAGTATTTTAAAGGTGAGTAGCTTTTATCCTTAGGCTGAAGGGAGAGTTCACATGATCTAAAACATTATTTCCATTTTGGTCAGAAGTATGCTCCCAAACACATCCACATAGCATCCTTTGGTTCGTATCATTGAATAGTCTTGAAACTTGCAAACTGGTTTCCTCTCAGGTGTAAATGAACCATATCAGTACTCTCTCTCTGATCTTTGCTCCCTGTGCCTAGTGTTTCCTCAGTCCACAGGCCTCAGTTAGAGTGGTTAAATTGTTATTATGACTATACAGTACAGGTTTGAGATGCTTTGGAGCAACTGCTTTACTCCCAAAGTTGTCTCTTTCCTCTAGTACTTCCAAGTGTGGATGCACATTCAGAATCCTTCCATTGGTGTTATAGTTTGTTTTGGTTGATTTCAGCATGGTTATAACATTACATTCCTTGGTTGACCCTTCTTGTCTCTATCTCATCTCCTGATAAATGTCATACAAAGTCTAGTGTATTGCTGATCAAAAAGCATTAAGCTCCTCAGTCTCAAGCAGGGGAATGAAAAGTGAGTTAAGCACTAAACCCACAGGCTCCAAGGGAAATCTTGGCTGTTTCATTGCGGGTTTGGGGGTTTTTTTGATTCACCTAAATAAATATAGATCTATTTCAAAATTCTGAAAAGCCAAATCAGAGAGGAGCAGAGCACAATCTGCCATTTCTTCCAGCAGTTGTAATTCTGTGTCTATATATGTCAGCTTCTGGAACCTGGCAGCACTGTATTCCAGCTCCAACAGTGTCAACAGTGTCAGGATGCTCATGCGTCCCAAGACTACAATCCTCCTTTTTGTTTTCTTTGGGATGGAAAACATTATAAGCACTTGTATATCAGAAGAGAGATCTTGTAAATTCTAGATTAAAACCAGGAATTTACCAGCTTTAATAGATTATATATATATATATTTATTATAATCTAAGTTCCATCATGGCATACTAACTTTATTAAGAATTCATCTCTTTTTATTAGACCCATAACCTCAGAAATAATAATCTTATCAGAATTTCCTTCCTCATTCCCTCTTTCTTTCCTCCCTCATTCTTTCTTGCTTTCTGCTGTCTTTACATCCTTCTTTCTCACAACAGTAAGACCAAAATGAGCCTTTTCTTTTGTCCTGGTTTTGGCTGGGGCAAATTTCTTTTCTAATAGCTGGTATAGGGCCACGTTTTGAACATATGTTGAGAACAATATTGATAACACAAGAATATTTTCATTATTGCTGAAAAATGCTTACACTGCATCAAAGCCTTTTCTGCATAAAGAAAGAAAGAGAGAATGCTTCCCTTAAAGTCCAGGAAAGCTGCTACAACTTACAATGTAATCTTTTATACTCACTTTTTTTTTTTTTGAGAGATGTAGTAACATTTCTCAGTAGACAGCTAAAAGCATCCTAGATGATGCTAAATGTTAGCTTTTATTAAATCTATCATGGATCTTATGGCCTGTGGTGCTACACATTGGTTTCTCTGCCAAATGAGCAAATTTAATCACTTCATTTTTTTGTTGTTCTTTTATATCTTAAAGAAATATTGTAGCTGAAGTTATATTATAAACTCTTTATTCCTGAGAAATTATTTAAAGCTTGAGCTGTTTTATTTTATAGAAAACTGCAAAAGTGAAAAAAAAAAAACAAAACCAAAAGCAATCCTCTAAAAAAACTGCACTAGGTCAGCAAATTAATAATACTTGCATGGTCAAATCAGTTGTTGAAGGTGAGAAACACTAAGTTTGTGAGAAATGCAGTAGACTGTATCAGATTAATTGAAATTTCTAATCCTTGTTAGAGACAAGGACGTGATATTTATTTATATTGATGTAGTGCTTAGCAAAACTAGGCCCTAAATCCCAACTATGCAGTCCAAAGTGTAGAATTTTTTGTTAATAAAATTTAGAATATTGATGAAAATTAGATAATTAAGTTTAAAATGTACAACTTTTTGCATAATTTTCTGTGTACTAGTGTATTGAGTTTATGAGTAATGGTTTTGATAGCAGGGAAGGCTGCAGCATTGGTTCTGTTCAAGACACTAGCAGCTCCCCCCATGCTGGATGGAGCCAGTTCCAAGATAGACCTGTCACTGGCCAATCCTGAGACAATCAGTGATAATGTTAGTGCCTCTGTGGTTACATATACAAAAAAGGGTAAAAAACCCTATAGAAAAGTAGCTGGGAAAGACGATTGAGAAAATTTAAGACAATCATCCCTGAAGACACCAATCTCAGAGAAGCAGCAGTCTGAGAAAGTGTTCCAGATCACCACGGGCAGAAAGGTTGCCAATTCTGTATTATTTTTTGTTGTCAATTACAAATACAAACTTCTTAGGAAGCATTTTCAGAAACTTCCAAAGCACAGGATATATTACCTTTAAGAAGTCCTCAAGCCTCTTATCAAGAAAAAAAAACCAAAACAAAACAAACACTTCTACATAGTAATAGAGAAGAAATAAGAAAAATAAATTATTTAATTGCTATTTTCCAACTAGTAATGCTTTGCAGTTCAACACATAGAACGACAGACAGTGAGATAGGTGAGAGTTGAGTTTGAAGTACATGCTAAAGGGACAAAGCTCTTCTAGTCTTTGTTTGTTACTCTCTTCAGTAGTGTGATAATATTTTTTATTCCTTATATCTCCTCCATTTTCCTTGAATTATTCAGTCTTTCCCAGTAATCATATAACCAGGACTGAATACTATATTCTGGACAACTGTATATGAAAGAAATGCAGTCTATAACTCAAAAAGAATTTAAGCATATCAATTATTTTACACATATGATAAATATAATAAATGTCACTGAAAGAATCTAAATCTATGTGTCTCTAGATTTCATACTGTGTTTTGGAATTACACAGAGGAAATATTTTTTCCTGTTCTGTGAAATATTACCAATTCTGTATCAGCAATCCATTGATTTTCAGTAAGTTTTTCTTTGGGTGCTATGGGATTGTGGTCAGAACTGGGACTTTTTTTCTGCATTATTATTTTCCTTATATTCAGGGTTATTTCCTGGATAATTTTTAGAAATAAATCGTTGTTTGCTATTATGGTTCAGATTTCAATATTTTTTCCTTTGTATTATTTGTATGTACTATTTTTTAACCTATTTCCAACTGACAATTCATAAACGTCTTTAGAATCTTAATATTCTAAAAATATCCATAACGGACATAATGTGTCTTGAAAAGTGTCATTAGATGGTGTTATGATATACTCTCTTACAAGCTAATTACTCTTTGTTGTAATTCTTTGTTTCTTTTTTTCCAATAGATTTTCCATCCAAATGATGGTATTTTTATCTGGCACAAATGAAATTTATTAGGACAGGAAGGCTTTCCAGGTATTTCACATCAGATAACACACTAAAATAAATTTGTCTACTACCTTTCTTCTGCCTTTTTTGCCCCTTGTTATTTTTCTCTTCTTCTTGACATCTAAAAAGGTCTCATTTCTTTTTCAAGTGTTCACTACTATGGATTAGGTTATTCTGATATTAATCTTCAAAGAAAAATGAAAGACATTAATACTTTTAGATAGCTATTCATAGACCTCATCTCTAGACTTTGCATGCAGTAAAATTAGTGGAAGGCTTTACAATACTTTAAGAAATTTCTTACACTACAGCATTTTGTCTAGGATTATATTGGAGGTTTTAGTGCCCTCTAGTGTGTTACAGTTTCAAGTTTGTTTTTTTTTTTTTTCACTGAATTCACTAGTTCCAAATATTTACAAGATAAACAAACTGATTTAAAACCAAGGGATTTGAACGTTGTCCGGCAAGGACAGGAGTTAAAGTAGTAATCATGTAGTATAGTTTTTCAAAACTGAGTGCTTAAATATCTAAGAGACTCTTTACCGCTTATGATTTTTGGATGACTGAGGCCTTGGCATATTTAATATTACACAACTGCATGCAATGTCTAGAAAGTGGTAGTCTCTGAGGGAGGAGCAGACAAGTATCTGCGAAACTTAAGCAAATGATTTGGCATACATTTGTTGGCACACCAGTATCTCAGAGGGAAAATATTGCACCATCCTCAGTACCACAAACACTGCTTTGAGTTCTAGCAGCTTTCTTTCATGCTATTCACATGATGTCTGAAGGATGAGACCAATAAGTATTTTAGAATTTTTTGGGTTAGGATCAGAGACTGTGGGGAAGCAAAGTTGGACTATTACAGATTGGAACAATATGGGAAGGAAACAGACTTATTGTGAAAGAAAAAGAAGAAAACAGAAAAATAAAATGTCTTTAAAAGGAAGAGTTAAAATATTGGGATAGACAAGAAAAGAATTCTTAACTCCTGTCATGGCCATAATCAATCAAAATATAGGGGAGATGTTCCAATTCTAGTACCATATGCAGCAATATTCACAGGCCTTTCCCCTTTGGACTTTTCCTTCCCCATCACCATCCTCTCTGCAGCTTCTAATTTTATTTCCTACTGTCTGAGGATTAACAGCTTGTATCCAGTGAACGAAAAAGCCAAAAGACAAAAAGGTCTATTTAATACTATTTTCCATTTTTACATTGAATTAGTCTGGCAAAATCCTCTTGTTTTGTATTGTCTTTGCAAATTTTGTCGAACTGTGCTGTGTTGGACATTACATATATGCCTTTGTTTGGATTTTATATATTACTATGTGAGCACAGTGTCTGTATTGTGATGTTTCTAAAATTTCTACTTTTGTGGTCAAAAACTTTTGCTTGCAAAAGAAGTTTTAAAGGCTCTTTTTTTCTTTTTCTAATTGTATTTCTAAATTTTTATTTATTTAAGGATAGTCTTGTAAACATTTTCTTCCTAGAATTTTTTGTTCAAACTCTGCTACCAAATCTACTAAAATTATATTTCTCTCAGTCTGGAGATTAGGACTGCCTTTCCTCACCAACCCCAGTGTAAGTTTTGCATTTACCTTTTCAATAGTGTCATTTTTTTTTTTTTTATAAATGACACAACTTAAAGATTTGAAACTTCTGGACAGAGATTGTCAGTTTTGAAGAATGGAGTTGTTTGGTTTAGGTAGATAGCTTGATCTATAAATTTTAGTTGTTTAGTTCGAGGTTATTTCAAGCACAGGTTTATCAAGTAACTGTTGGGGATGTCTGTCTGATCTGAGATTTTTTTTTTTGTATTGTATATATCTTTAATGCTGCATTAAAAAATAAATGCTGCATTTAAAATTTAAAAATGCTATGCATTTAAAAATGCATAGCTGGCTATGCATTTATGCCACTCTACGTCAGTATATCCTGTTTTATCTGTAGAAAATATGAGGGGCCAGGGGCTCATCTTGGGCAAAGTTCTTTAAGTTCACTAGCTCAGAAGCTGTACGTAACTCATAAAATTCTAGCTGTATAAAATCTACATTTCTAAACCAGTGCATGTAGTTTTATACTGTTTTCTTCCTGGAAGCAAGGAATATAACTGATTTGTGCAACAATAACTAGAGCTGTGTAAAGTAGCATATTTAGCATCAGCACCTATTTTTAAAGCATGTAACAGCTCTCTGTCCTGTTGCCAAAGTTGTTTCAAAGATGTCCTTTGAACTCAGAACATGGAGTAGATGGTTGAGGAAAATCTCTTGCCTATTAAGGTTCTTTTTAAAGATACATGTTCAGTTCTTTATTGTTCCTATTCATTTGTGGTATTTAACTTAACTCACTAAAGCTTCCCTGAGTATCATCTGATGGATATCATTGTTGCTTTTACAAGATAGGGTGCCAAAAAAAACATCTGGTTTTAAATGACAGTGAATTAGGCCAACTCTCTGATCTGAATCCTGGGAGGCTAGAACATACAGCAGGCGAGTCCTTTCCTTTTATGCATATAGTGCAAAATATGTCTCTGTTTATTATTTGCTTTAGAAAAGCTATCAAAGTGTAACTACAAAGTGTAAAAAGAAAAAAAAAAAGGGAGAGAAGAACAAAACAGAAAAAAAATATATAAATATCATTAAAGCTCTTAACAACCCAGTGGTGACAGGAACCATTTGTGGTATTACCAGGAAACACCATACCATGTACTAAAGCAACAACAGAGTGTCCACGTGGCAACAATGGTAATAGTGTATAAGTAATTTGCCTAACCAAAGTTGCATTTACATGCTGCTAAAGTAGAAAAATACTTGAGCCCCTAATGTGTATGGAAACTGGAAGGTGTCTGTGACACCAGAGAAGCTTCATCCTATGGTTTAAAAGCATGTCTTAAATCAAATACTTTATTATTCCATACATAAAAGGCTTTATGAGCATGGATCTGCAACTCTGTATTTCTTGCTTCCTCATATGGCTGCTTGAGAGTGTTCCACAAAGGGAATCTGACACTGATTTTTCCCTCAATGCTTCAGATATTTCTCAGAAGGTCTTGAAGGAATCAGGACAGGGAGATAATCTTAGCCTGAGACGAAAAACAAGTTAAGGAATTTTTTCTTTTATTGTTTTGTCTTGCCTTTTTCTCTGCTTGTAGTGGTTTTGCCTGGACCAGGTTTTGGTAACAGGTGGGTTACAGGGATGGTTTCTTTAAACAAAGTGTTGTCAGAAGCTTCACCTGCAGCTGACAGAGCTAATGCCAGTAAATTCTAAGAGAGACCCTGCACCTGACCAAGGCCTGGCCAATTAGTGATTGAGGTAACACCTCTGTGAACAATGTATTTCAGAAGGGGAAGAAGTTGCCGTCCAGTGGCTAAATGGCAGCAGCAGATGAGAGTGAGAATGTGAAAACATCTCTGCAGACACCAAGGTCAGTAGAGACAGAAGAGGAGGAGGTGCTTAGGCCCTGGAAGGATTCACCTGTGATCTGTGGTGAAGGTCATGATGAGGCAGCTGTGCTCCTGCAGTCCATGGATGTCTATGGGGGAGCAGAGATCACTTGCAGCCCATGGAGGATTTCACGCCAGAGCAGATGGATGCCTGAAGGAGGCTGTGACTCCATAGGAAGCCCATATTGGATCAAGTTCCTGGCAGTACCTGGGAGTCTATGGGGACAGAGGAGTGCACGTCAGAGCAGATTTACTGTCAGGACTTATGATCCTGTGAGAGACTCAGGCTGGAGCAGTCAGTACCTGAAGGACTGTTCTCCCTGTGGATGACCGATGTTGGGGCAAAGTGTGAGGAGCTTCCTCCATGGGAGGTCCCATGCTGGAACAGTTCATGAGGAACTGTAGCCCATGGGAAGGACCCACATTGGAAAAGTTCATGAAGGACTATCTACTGTGGGAAAGACCCCACACTATAGCAGTGGGAAATGTGATGAGGCCTCCCCCTGAGAAGCAGCAGCAGCAAGTCCATCTGTAATGAACTGACCATAATCTCCATTCCCTGCACCACTGCAGGAAGGAGGAGGGAGAATCCTGGGGAGAAAGAGGGGTGAGGGGAGGGGAGGTATTTTAAGATTTTATTTCTCATTTTCCCTAAGCTCTATTCTGGTTATTAATTAACACATCAAACCATTTCTCTCCAAGTTGAGTCTGTTTTACTCATGATGCTAATTTCTGAGTGAATCAGAGCAATGTGGGAGAGAACAACAAGATCACTAATGAATACTGTGGATTTAGTGATAGCCAACAATGCACCTAAGGAGTAACTCCACTAATGTCAATATATAAAAATAATGTGAGGTAAAGCTGGATATATTTAAACTTGATGGGTTTTTTTTCTATTGTTTTTGTAATTTTACGCAGGCTATTTTTTCACAAGGAAATCAATACAGCCCATTTTAAGTACTTTGTCCCATATTCTGCAACAGAGAAAATGAGAACAAATAGAAGTAGCAATCAGATATTTATACAATTTGAATGTGGCTAAGATACTGAGATATACAACTAGTATCTTGCTAGCTAGGATACAGGGAAGGCAATTCATCTAAAATCCTGAGTTCTGAGCTTTATATATGCCCCTTCCATCGCACTGTGCAGACTCATTGGTATTTTACGCTGTGGTGAATTTTGCATTTGCGAAGGGAATTTTCCACCTAGCCAGACTAATGGACCAGTAAATATTTTTAATGACTGTCCTGCATTCCCTATAAAAATGCAAAGCAACTGGAACATGATTGTTAATATGAACAATAAAGATTAAAACCATGGATATTACATCATTTGGTTGACCTTTTTTGCCAATCCATGAACATTTTCTTGATCCTGATTTTAAAGGAAATCTGAGACAAAAAGCTTTTCCAGTCAATGTGTACATTACACCCACATTTATTCCCTTTTTAACTCACAATTGATATTTTTTTTGTGCTTAATTTCTGCAAACATTTGTTAAATCATTGACTGGGGGAGTTCACAAAATGCATGATTTAGAATCAAATATGTGAATTTTCACAAGAATGTATACATGTGAGTAGAAAGACATAATAATACACTTGATCTATCTGACAACTACTATCAATATCTGAATATCAGGTTCTTGACATAAACTATGCAAGTCCGTGTTTGCTCCATATCTGTTCCCTAAGTTCTGAGAAATGTTGAAGGCAGATTGGGGTTGGTTGAGCGTACGAGCAGTCTTGCAATACACTGTCATTTTCAGGGTAATACAAGACTGACATTTCCACTGAGTATAGTTGTTCTGTGTTCCTTTAAACTATTCACATCATCTCAGAAGGCAGAGCAGACCTCTGAGTCTGAAATGAACAAAGGAACTTTGTTTTTTTTTAAATTAAATATAACAGTAATCTGAGGTTCTGAAGACAAAACCTGGTTACAGCATAATTGAAGTATAATTTATATCTGTATGCTTTTGCCTTTGTAATCTTATGGCAGGCATATTGCCTATGTAATCTTATCATACATAAATGCAAAAAAAAATCACTTTTGAAGAAAAGGTAACTGTTTCCTAAATTTTTCTGAGCACAGAAACTGCTAAATCAAACTTTTTTTCTCAGTTCAGACGTTTCTACTATTCTCCTGAGTTAAACTATCAAAAACTTTATTTCATTGTCTCATCATTCAAGTTATGCAAATACAATGATGGGAGTTTTATGCAATGCTACATAACAGCACTTACTGGGAATGTAAGTCAATCATAGCACAACAAGTCGTCAGTAATGGAAACCTCAGAGAAGCAGGAAAATTATTTTATATTAACTTGCTCTGTGCCCTGCTAACATAGAAGCAAAGAAAGGAAAGAGGAAAAGCAAAGTTGAAAATTACATTATGTAGAGTATTTAAGTCATTCTCCTTGGCCTTGGTATAAGGGACAATTCAGTTTACCTTTGATTTTATTCTTTTTTTACTTTCATAAAAGAAAGACACTAGATTTTCCTCTACCTTAGTTGGTCGTTACCTAATATTTCTGGATCTGTATCCCCAAAATAGAATATTTGGGGGTTAGGAGAAAAGTCACCATGTTATTGAATTTGTTAGTGCAGGGCAGGAGTAAGGAAGATGGTGTCTGAAGCCCCAGGGGTGAATATATACTCAAGAGAAATTGTGTTCAGGATGGAAGATGTATGTCCCAAATCTACACACATTTCAGGGAAAAAATGAGCCCAAGGAGAGTGGTTGTCGGAAGAATATATATCATTCCCTGAGGAGGTGTGTGACAAAACTTGAGAGTTAGCTTAATTTGGCAGTCTTATAAACTGAAGAGACCACAGGAAAATGTAAAGCTAAGCAACACTGTATTGACATATGAGTGTGCAGTTGCTATTTTCCAATTCTATCTCTTAAGTATAACAGCTATTTTGTCATATTTTGTGATAAAAATAAGTTTTCTTTTGAAACATTTACTTTGGCATTTAGCTTATAACAAATGATTTAGGGAGTCAATAGTAAAGTTCAATCTTTCATATTCTTTAGATATCAACAATCCTCAATTGGAGCATAGACACAAAATTAACACTGTAGAAGTTATTGATATTCTTCCTATAAACATCTGTGCAAGACACAGGTCTGGAATTCTGAGTGCAGAAATAGACACATGAAATGGAAAATACTGTTGAAAATGTAGAGAGGAATAGGTATCTGAGTCATTGCACTATTATTTTATTTCTTTTTTTTTTTAATTTGAAGTACAATCTAACTTCAATACCTGAATAATATACAAAAGATCGTGGAATCGATACTCTCTCATTTTGCCTACACCAGTAAGACTACAGTTATGTCAACACCACTGCCAGAAAGGATTTAATAGGAATAAGATTTATTCACTCAAAAGCATAGACAGGCAGGAGGAAATAGAAAATATATAAAACAGAAAAATGGAGAAAAAAATCTTCAATCGATGTCTTGATTTCTGTTCCTCTAAGAACTCACAGAAGTTCAGTTACTATAGTCTGAAAGCAAGATCTGCTGCTGGGTTTTTTTCAGACATCTCAATTCTTAACTGGTTACAAATCTCTTACCTAAAATTCTGCTCCGCCTTACAGTATTTGCATTGAAGACATTCATGATGTCCAGACAGTAGATTCTGGGGAGAGAAAAGAAATCATTATTGTGTTTCCACTCCAGAATTTTACTGCCTTTGGAAATTTGGCTCCATTTCTTCTTCACAAGTGAAGCAGGTGTGCTATTCTTTTGAGTTGTGTTAAAAGAGCTTGTACTGAGATTTATTTCATTCTCAGTCATTTTCACAGGTTATTTCAGAAATCCTTTAAGGCAGAATTCAATATAGTTTTACATTTTTATTTGAAAGATTGAATATATTAATAAATTAAATATATTTATGAAGCTTATTTTTCAACAAAATTAAATCGTTTCCAAACTAGTGAACAAATCTCTTCTTGTGAGTATGAAACATAATAAACATATAATAAAATTCTTAGTTGAGTATATCACAACAAAAATTAATTAAGAAAAATTAATTAAGCAAAGCAAAGAAGTCCCTTCCAACTCTACCATTCTATTATTCTATATCATGTGCTTTTTTAGCTATTTTAAAACTATCCTTAATCAGTAACAATACTTGGTACAAAAACATAAGGCCTTGTTTCACAATAGTATCTAACACAGTGGAAATTGTGCTGGAAATTACAGCGTAGTGTCCTAGTGAGAGAGTGAAATAGTGAAACTATCTTGAAAGACTCATAACAGTGACAGACAATCTGAGATAGAGTTTTATGCTATGAAGGGAATATGAATAAAAGCTCATTGGCTGTTACAGCAAGGACAGAAAAGTTTGATCCAAGATATCCTTGCTAGTCCTATGTATTCCTAAAACAATTTAACGTAGAGTATCCTACACAAAAAAAAAAAAAAAAAAGGTAAAGTCTAATAAAAAGCAATGACTAAAAGTTGCCTTCTCTGAGATTTGCATCCCAGTTCCTGTACTATGCTGTTCAGACAGTTCTGAGTAGCTTGTAATTATCTGGATATGAGTTCATGCATCAAATTTACCATATCATCTTAACTATGACAGTATTTTCTGTGATCTTGTTGGGCCAATTGTAAAACCACCCATTTCTCTCATATATCATAGAATCATATATATCATAGAATCATAGATTGGTAGGAGTTGGAAGCGACCTTTAGAGATCATCTAGTCCAACCCTCCTGCAGAAGCAGGTTCACCTAGATCAGATCACATAGGAACATGTCCAGGTGGGTCTTGAAGACTTCCAAGGAAGGAGACTCTACAACCCCTCTGGGCAGTATATGTCAAAGAACAGGTTTCACAAGAATGTTCTGCTGTTAATGACTCATCAAATTTACCTAAAACCATGTTTTAATCTTCTATCTGAATCACCATGTTCCCCATCTCATGAAGATTAGTAAATATTAGATGACAAAATGTTCATAACTGTACTAGTGCCTTTTCATATTACTTTATTCATAAATTTAATCATCTGAAGGACTAAATTAATGATAAATAAAACAGTAATTTTACTTCAGAGAGATCGCGACATGAAATTTTTGTTCAGTTTCCGATTTTTTTTGCTGTTGCTGGTAGAAGTGGAGGCAGATGGCATCCAGCGAACTAATTTTACTTATCCGGAATGATAGCTGTATCTTAGAGCATCTTGTAACTCATAAGAACTTTTGCTGCAGCATGGCAAGTGCTTGGGAGGAAAAAACTTATTTCATAAGCGATTAGTCACAGCTATATTTCAGAAGTATATGGGTTATATGTTTTCAATTACTCGAGGGGTTATGTATCAAATAATTCTCCTTGGCTGTGCTGAGAAATGTTTTATGATGCTGCTTTGTTTCCAGTTGATAAGCTAGCAGCTTCTTGTGGCTTCAGGAAAGATTCCAATGACTACTTCATCTATATTAAATCATTTGTCATGGGGAGTTAATGGATTAAATAGATTTTTTTGTGTGTGCGCTTTTGTGTGATTTTAATACAGATTGTACTGTTTAAGAAACACATTCAATGAAAAAATATTGGGGCAAAATATCAACAAACCATTTTAAAAACAAGTATATTATAAAAAAAAAAAAGGAAAATCTAGATGTAGTAGTATCAATTATAGCTAGGAATAAACTAAAAGAATTTCAGATATATATGCAGGAGGTGTTTTTCTTTACCACTTTTCCTTTTGGATTACATTAATGTTTGCATACCTCTTTCCTCACTTTTATTAGACATACAGGATCCAGAAAAATGTACATGAAGAGAACTTTTTGTTTAGTTTTCATTTGGATTGGGTTGGAATCTTGCTAAAATTTATATAAAATCCTTTAAGAAATATAAAGGCAGTTATGCAAATCTTTGATTTCAAGATGTTTCTCTAGAGAGTTTTCTAAACCAAAGTTTCACAGCATGGTTCAGATTAATCATGAGTAAATACACCTAGAGGTTGCATCAAGCACCTATCATGAACGGAAGGTTGATTCCAGTGAATCAAACATCTTTTCTGTATTTTAACTACATCACTCAATCACTTCTGAATAAAAAAGAAATTATCTTAAGTATAAACTTTCTATTTATAAAAGCAGGAATTTTTAAACACACTCAGAATAAAAATTTAAATGTTACGTTTTCTTTATTTCCTAATATGAGGAAATAATATTTAGTTCACGACAAAAAGAAAGCAGTCCTCCAAATGAGTATAATTAAACTACAATTTAACATTTAAGTGACTGAAGGCAGTGGTCTAAAACAAATGCAATATCTACACCACTGAGCTGATAAAGGAGAAGTATATTTTCTATGGAACAATTGTGAAAAAAAAAAAAAGATTACTTTTTCATGGCAAAAATATTCCTTATCTATCTTGAATCCAACAATAAGCCAATGGACTATGGTCAACGGCCATTTTACCTACATATTTTATATTAAAATTTATTAAAAATAATCTCCATTATCTCCAAAATGCTTTACAATAGTTATGCAGTACAGAAAGTATAATTAATGAAGCACACGTTAATGTGAATTCAGCAAGTTCTGCCGAACCACTTCTGCAGTATCCTAAGAACTTGACACAAGATCACAAAAGAAAACTCTCCAATTAACCTGAAATTTGAATGCTATTATCTAACCCTTCTCCATGCTAACAGGAGAAACATAGCTACAGTTATTTTTGAAATTATTAAAAATACACCATTCAACAAGACTACCTTTTCAATTCTATAACTGTAGTTATTAATAGGGTTAAAATGTTAGTAACCATTTTGTTTTTAGTTTCTTTATATTCAAAATTACATATGTAACTATCTTTTCTTTCCATGTCCCAAAGCTACCTAGTCAACACTCTAAAACAACCTTAGTAGCCCTTAGAATTTCAGTATAGCAGTTAACAACTTTAATCCGAATGAATGCTGAAATGACATCATTATATTTGTATCCAACTATGTGCACTATATGCAGTATATATACTGCATAAATTAAATGCTATTTATATTGTGATAGTAGGCAAATGGAAAAAAAAATTCTTCTGCTCTACTTATTCTTGATATTGTTTCTCCACTCATTTATGAAGTTTGCTCTTTTTGCCCAAGGCAAATAGATCTATATGAGATAAGAAGCACTAAATTAGGTGCTTCTGTAAATTGATTTAGGATAGCAAAAAATAGAACTTGTGTGAATTTCTGTCCCCTGCTCTGCACCAAGCAGACAAGAAGCTACTGTGATGAGATAAGTAAGTTTTGGTGGATGTAAGACGTGAAATTTTTAATCAGATTTCTATAGCCATATCGGAACCTCTTTATGGAAGCAGAAATACCTCGTTATCAAAGATATGCATTCCACAAGGATTTGCATTTATGCTACTATTTTTCATAGAAGAGGCAACAAATCTGTTTTTTGTACCTTACCATATGTCTAAGCTGTGCTCTGCCACATCACTCTGGTTGCAGAACAGAGACCCTCCCCATAAACATCAATGGCAGTCATCAAAACCTATGCAAGTGTTGCATAATAGACTAGATGTTGAAATTTTCAGTTTTATATAGCTGAAACAATTTGACTGCTAGCTTTCCTTCTCCAACAGAGAAACCATTTTTGTCTCTCCTGTTTAGTACCAACATGAAATACATCCTAGAATATTTGCTTTCTTGCTTGTGGCTTAGCCATTACAGCATGTGAACTGATGTGTCACCTCTATCCTGGCCTGCATAAGCTATTAGTATGCTCTACAGGCCACTGTTACAGTCTCATTTAACAGGTGCTAGTACTCTAAATAAATGTACACCAACCTTAAAAGAAGATTTAATCATGTTTAGATGGGAAATTTTGGTGTTCACTTACAAAGTGTCGGCATAAAAAGCCGCTGATTCTAAATTACAGTATTATACAAAACTTGTATAATCCCCTGTAGCCACCAGAGAAAACAGTGCCATGTGGTATTTAAGCTGAGTGTCATGTAACCCCTGCTGGGGGAACTCTATTAAAATATCCATCTATAGATCAAAACAGCTTATTTGAAACATTTGCTCAAGCAGTACAAATACATGGACAAAATCAGTCTAATATAAAAATGCAATAAGCATTTTGACGCCAATTATTTTTACAAAGTATGTTTCCATCTTCAGTATGCTGGCAGAAAGTTGGGGTCTAGACAAAACCCATCATAGTGATCTCTGTTTCATATTTTTAAGCATTTCATGACAATGAATACAGAAGCACTCAACTGGATCAAAATACTACTTGTATTATTGAGATCTTCTTAGACATTGACCAAATTCTTTTCCTAAACAAGGCAAGAGGAAGAAGTTTTAGAAACTACAGGGTTATGTTACAAGAACTGTCTGCTGGCTACTGAATAGCATTGTCACTGAAAGAACTGGTTGAACATTTTGGATGCATACTTCATCTCACAGAGAACTGATATATTCCAGGTGATGAAGATTCATCAAATCCTGTGCCAAGAAAGGAACATGTACTTGCCATTGAATTTAAAAAATATGATGGCTAAGCTTTTGGATAATAGTCAATAAGCCTTTTCCACAACAGTCAGAACAGGAAGGAAAAAGTATTGATCACGTCATAATCAGTAATTCCTGTATGACACAGGCAGCGCATACTTCAGACTCGTTTTTGTTATTCTCCTATACAGTCAGAATCTTAAATGTTTTAACACAAATAAATGGTAATTTCACAATTCAGCAGAAGCATAAATGTTTCAGTAAAATGTGAGTGTTTCAATGTTTCATATAATCTCTGTCACTAGTATCTTTGAAAATATAGTGCAATTAGCTGTAAGAAACAAACCAAAGCATTGACCACTATACTAGATTTTCTAATCTGTTTGAAATTCAAAGCAAGTAATTTGGAAAAAGGATGATATAGGGATTGTTGGTAACTTTATTGGTACCTGAGCTGCATGTTAAAACCAGGAATCTCCTAAAGATATCTTGAAAATTATGATTGTTTTGCTGATCCTTTTTTTTACCTCTAACTTTCTGTTTTTATCTCTAAACAAGAACACTGCTTCTAATATTTTTTACAAAATACCATCAACATTTACAGCGACCTTTATGAGTAATCAAATACTCTTTGTGCATGCAACCATGAACAGTTAAAGAATAATGTATTGGTTGTGATTCCTCACACCCTTTCTAAGGATAAAATAAAATTTCCAGACACAGCAAGACACAGATGAAAAAACCTTTAGTGAATATATTATCTAAGAAAAAATATGAGTTTTCTGTTCATATTGTGCTTTCAAGCCAATTCTGATTTAAAATGTTCATTATGTCCTCTATAGATGCCTGAAATAAATTGCTTAAATTATTTCAATTAGGCATTGATTGTTTACTTCAACCAATAATTTTTAAATATGTAAGATATATTCAATAATAAATCACTGAAACATCATTTTTCATTTTCTCTCACTGGGTCACTTTTAAATATAATCATTATTTCTTTGTTCTACCTGCATAGAGACAAAGTAGTTTCTGAGGATCACTTGAAGTATAAAATCAGTTATGTCTAACAGCTTAATGCTCAGAATCACAGAGTGATTTGGGTTAGAAGAGACTTAAAAGATCATCTTATTCCAAGCTCCTTGCCATGGACAAGGATACTTTCTGTATTACTGGGTTGCTCCAAGCACCATCTAATCTGGTGTTGAATACTTCTAGGAATGGGACATCCACAACCTCTCTGGGCAACATGTTTTATTGTTTCATAACCCTCTCAATAAATAATTTCTTTCACATATCTGAACTAAATCTATTCTCTTTCAGTTTGGAGCTATTTCTTCTTGTCCTATCACTACATGCAATTGTAAAAAGTGTCTCTCCAGCTTTCTTGTAGGCCACTTTAGGTACTGAAAGGCTACTAAAAGGTCTCCCCAGAGTTTTGTCAGTTTTGTCTTCTCCAGGCTGAACAACACCAACTCATTCAGCCTGTCTTCATAGGAATGGTGCTCCAGCCCTCTGATCATCTTCATGGCTCTCCTTTAGACTCTCTCCAAAAAGGTCCACATCTTTCTTATGTTCAAGGCCCCAGAGCTGAATGCAGCATTCAAGTGGGGTTTTATGAGTGTGAAGTGGAGGGAGTCATGTCCCTCAACCTGCTGTTCATGCATCTTTCTGGGCTACAGTTGCACATTACCAGAATATATGAGCTTCTCATCAATCAATACCCCCAAGTCCTTCTCCACAGACCTGCTCTCAATTTGTTTTCCACCCAGCCTGTATTTGTGCTTGGGATTGCACCTACCCATGTGCAAGATTTTGCACTTGGCCTCATTGAACTTCATGAGGTTTGCATGGGATCTTCTCAAGCCTATCAAGGTCCCTTGAGGGTCTTGACCACACCACACAGATTGGTGTCATTGACAAGCTTGCTAAGAGTGCACTCAGTCCCCCTATCTGTGTCACCAACCAAAATGTTAAACTGGTCACAATATTGATCCCCAAGGAAAGCCACTGGTCACTGCTTTCTGCTTGGATATCAAGCTGTTGACTGTAACTCTTTGAGTGTGACCATCCAGCCAAATCCTTATCCACCAAGTGGTCCATCCATCAAATCCATGTTTCTGCAATTTAAAGACAAAGATGTCATGCAAGATGGTGTCAAATGCTTTACACAAGTCCAGGTAGGTGATATCAGTTGCTCTGATGTCTGTCTGCTCATGACAACTAATCATTTCAAAAAAGCAAGTAAGCCTTTTTGTATTGTATAGAGAAGAATGTGTGGTTTCGATGTCTTTTTGAGAGGAATGGTTAACACTATAGGAGGCCAACCTTTTTTGGTTAAAGATAATAGCAAAAATTAAAGTAGATCTGTTCCTAATCTTCTTTTGTATGCTCAAAATGTTCTGCCTCAAGACAGAACTCGAACTGAGTGTGTTCCAGCTATGAGGAAAGACAGGCTGAGAGGCCAAAATAGAATCTCCCTCTAGTTTCTTAGCATGCAGCCAAAATCAAGTAATGCAGTCAGGTCCCAGAATATTGTATGTCTACACAGCACAACGAGATGTCAAGTTGAAATACTAAATGACCAGATGTGAGATAGTGCTATCAGCACAATGCTGGTACGGCTGCACAGGTCTGGCTACATTGCCTCCAGCCCTCCAACTATCTTATTCAAAGCTGTATCAGGCTGTGGTATGACAATATGTTAAACTGTCTGCCTGGCTTCTGGTGAGAGATCAAAAACGATGTAGGTAAATGACGCAAAGTGACAGTCCAGATTGTTTCTATTCTACTGTTTCAGATGTGTTCAAGCACTGATGAATTAAGTTCTTATCAGCGGCTTCTTACCCCATCAGGCTTTGCTTGTTCTCCTGCATAGAACATAAAACCCCACAATAGGTGGCATAAATTTGATATCACATATGCTGGCTAATTTGAAAAAATTAAAGTGTTTGTCCAAGCCTAAATAGATCAAATTGGTTCTTTGCTTCTTCCACAAGTTTGACAGGGAACATGTGACTTAAGAACATCTGAACAAATGTTTAGTGCATAATATAGACACAGAGATAATAGCAACAAAATTCAAAACCAGAGAGATCTGAAGAACACTTCCTTCCTTCCTTGGAACCCAGAGGATTGCTTATGACTGCCCTCTATGGCTTTTACACATATCTGGAAAGAGAAGCTGTGATAGCACTAAGCACATCAATGACTAACATGACTGATACAACAGTAATAAACATACGTGTTTATGACAGCCTCTAAATTGCCAACATCTGTTTTTCTTCACAACACTTAATAGTTAAAGTTCTTAATTCCCACCCTTAAAAACATGTGAAGATGAAACAATCTCATTTTTATTAGGTCTTTTACCTTAATATATTTATATAAAATAGCATATATTTCATATCTGTACATAGCAAAGTGTGTGTAGATTGGGGTTTTTTTAATCTAATCTTTACTATTTTGGAGGGAAAAAAATCATTTCAGTCAACCCTCAAAAGTCAAAACTAGAAGGAAAAGCATAAGAAAAATGTTTTGTTCTTCCCTCTTATCACCTTAATGCCTTGTGATTTACAAGATTATGAAATATTTGCTCTTGGAAGCTGTCATAATCCACAGTTTTGTATTTACTCTTAAAAAAAATTAATTATTAATAGAAAACAAATTGTTAAAAAATGCATAGTCCTAAGAAACCTAAATTTCTCAGATAAACTGTTTCTAAAAATATTTGGCTTGGCTTTAAGCAAACGACAGTCATAATGAAAAGTAGACTGTAGTGTTGTTCTTTTTCTTCATTTTACTTAAATTTTGTTAGAATTATAATTAAAGCATTATAGAGCTTTTTTGGCAGGTATCCCCTGATATCTTGAGTATTTCATTTCTCTGTAGTGGAGTTAGTATGCTGAAAAAGGTAGATAAATACATATAGGCAGACCAAGGCAGTTAAAATCCTTAATGCGTGGGTTTGCTCTGTTAACTGGCTACATTAAAGGAAAAATAACAATTAAATAAACAAACAAACAAATAAAAGATTAGGAGTTTCTTGTTTATTGTCTCCAAATGATTTCCATATTACAACTGCTCAGTTCCCAGTTTAAATGCAAAAAAAAAAATTATATATATATATATATATATATTTTTAAAACCTATGGTATTTCCCTCTAACTGTTCCATTCTTAAACTCATCCTAGACTCTGAAACTGAAGCTGGATTTTCTCTGGTTCACACATCTCCTATAAAGACCCTGCAATCTGACTGTTGTTAGGAATTTGGTTGATTATGTGCCAGCTGGAACCAAGCCCAGTTCATTCCCTTAGAGCATTGGTTCTACAGTGCAATAAAAGGCATGAGTAACAGCAATTTGCTCTAGTGAACGGGCTGAGCAAATCAACAGATAACGTAGCATGTGTCTTAGAAGGCCTTTGTTACCTTTGTGACACTGCTGCTCTACAGTCCCTTGTCACATTGGTCAAATCACTGCATCTGCCCTTGCTGTCAGTCCTACATCCATAAAAAGAAGTAGTATGTCAACCAGACAATCTGAAACTGGGCACAGAATGCATAACAACTGCTTGATGCAAAGGTAGTCACAAAAGGGCTAACTATATGCAGCTTAGTTTTCCTTTAAATCAAAAGACATAACTACAAATATTTAACAACAGAATAAAGCTGGATGTGGTTTCTTCTAAATTACACACTAACTCTCACTGTGGGAAAAAGAATACTTAAATAGCTAATCATCCTGACATGAAGTCGATTAGCATAAATAAAAAAGTTGAAGATAGGTAATACATAAAAATCTTAAAAACTACCATTTTAAAAGATGCTATTGTAGCAATTAGTAGGGCAAACCATAATCAATGAAATTTTGTATTCTATAGAAATTCATTTGATGGTATCATGAAGAACTCTAAAATTTCTGAATTAGAATCAATTTAAAACCAGACAGAAGATTAAACTGAGGAGAAAAAATTTAAAAAGACAAAACAAAGATTAAAAAAAAGGTGGAAGTGAAAATGAAAGAAGACAAATGCCTGTTGATATGCATTCAGTTTGTGTTAAATGGTTATGTGTGTTGCATGCACTATGTTAATCAGTAAAAAACCTTTCTTCTTGCTTCACCAAGTAAGAACAGAGTTTACAATCTCTTTTGTACTTAGGTGTCTTGTGTCTTTCTTACCACATAACTAAAAGAAATTACTCTAAAACTCTTAGTTAAAATTTTTAAACCAATAATTTTCTATTTTTTTTCAAGACTTGGAATATTGTTTTGTTGTCCACTGTGGTNGATTAGGAGTTTCTTGTTTATTGTCTCCAAATGATTTCCATATTACAACTGCTCAGTTCCCAGTTTAAATGCAAAAAAAAAAATTATATATATATATATATANCTAACTCTCACTGTGGGAAAAAGAATACTTAAATAGCTAATCATCCTGACATGAAGTCGATTAGCATAAATAAAAAAGTTGAAGATAGGTAATACATAAAAATCTTAAAAACTACCATTTTAAAAGATGCTATTGTAGCAATTAGTAGGGCAAACCATAATCAATGAAATTTTGTATTCTATAGAAATTCATTTGATGGTATCATGAAGAACTCTAAAATTTCTGAATTAGAATCAATTTAAAACCAGACAGAAGATTAAACTGAGGAGAAAAAATTTAAAAAGACAAAACAAAGATTAAAAAAAAGGTGGAAGTGAAAATGAAAGAAGACAAATGCCTGTTGATATGCATTCAGTTTGTGTTAAATGGTTATGTGTGTTGCATGCACTATGTTAATCAGTAAAAAACCTTTCTTCTTGCTTCACCAAGTAAGAACAGAGTTTACAATCTCTTTTGTACTTAGGTGTCTTGTGTCTTTCTTACCACATAACTAAAAGAAATTACTCTAAAACTCTTAGTTAAAATTTTTAAACCAATAATTTTCTATTTTTTTTCAAGACTTGGAATATTGTTTTGTTGTCCACTGTGGTTCCTCCAAGGCTCAAGAGTTTACTCCAAGATAGGAAGAGGGGAAATGGGAGTAGTCTTTGGTGCCCTTGAAATTGTTGACATTCCTGCAGAAGACTTACATCAACACATGACATGTATTTGCCAGTTGAGAGAAGTTATGATGAAACAAAAAACTATCATCAATAACTTACTGTTTTCTAAAGTTACTTTGACAGAAAACAAATGGATGGTTGCAGTGGAAGTTTACAAAATTCCAGATTTCTTTAAGAGAGAAAGTTTAAACTTCAAAGAGGAGTACCAGTTCATGAATGTCTGTTGAATGACAGAGTGCACATTTAAAGATTAACCTTTCAAGGAAGCTTATGCAGGGCAGTATCTTTTTTTGACACTTTACTTGCAATGCTCAGGAAGGAAACTCATGAAAGATTGTCTTTTATTAAAAAAGTTGATTCTAGAACATTCTAAAGTGAAATAGATTGTTTTGAAAGAAACTGCCTTTCACTTCTTGGGCATATAATTTGTCTCACATAGAAAGATTCTTCCTCATTTTACATCTATGTGGACGAAGAAGGGAGTAGACACTATGTAGTCTGAAGGAAAAATCATGTACATCTTATGACACAGCAGCTTGGTCCAGCCTCATGAGTGACATGAATTTATTTTACACTAGTGATTTTAATTTAGAAAAGGCAAAAATTTTCTGCTTCCTGGAAAAAAAAGTCAATAAGAATTAAAAAGATAATGAAAAACAAGAGGTTTGCTTTTGTACTTTTCTTTTTCTTTCATGAAGAAGGTCTAAACAACTTTAATGATGTTTTCTTTTTGTTTTACAGTCTTTAATTACCCTCATCTCCTAGCTACGAAGTACCAATTTTCTGTTTTCATCTAGTACTTTTGTTTTCATCATGCTGCTGAGCTTCTGTAACTTTCCAAAACTTCTGTCAGGGATAACACTTAAACCCTAGTTGCCAATTTGTTATGCTCTTGAAGGCTTTACTGTAAAAGAAAGAAATCTATATGAAGATTTTGCCAACTCACTTTTATAAATTCTATTGAAAATGAATAGATAGAAAATGAAACCAAATCCCCTATTTGTATGTGGGATAATGTGTTGTCACATATACAAAACTTTACAAACAGCTCTTTTTGCTATTAATAATTTAATTCTCTCTTTCCCATCTTGATCACACTCGTTCATTTCCAATATCTTACCAGCTCTTCACAAATGATTACTTCAGAGGCTATCGAATTATAAACCATTTTAATAATCTCTGAAAATTTATTCATAGTCCTTGTAAATGTCTTGAAAAAAAACTAAAACAAGATAGCTATGGATTCTTTAGATGTTATTCTGTGACACAGTGGTTGCAAAGTTGTAACATATTAGTAAATGCTACTGTTAATATTTACTAAAATAATAGTAAAATTCTGGTTCTGTGCCTCTCATAATCTCTACATGTCTCATGAACGACACATAGAGGATACAATTTAGGGTTATGAAATATGAAAGGAAGTGTCTGCTTGTGTTCACAATTGAACTAACCACATCATTATTCCAAGTAGACAGATGCATAAGTGCCTGTGTGTATGTCAGTGCACTGAAAATGGCTATCTTAAGCTAGGCTTGTGATTGAGAAAAACAGAAAACACCCATGATCCTTTTTAAAGCTGAAAAAAACCCACAAAAAAATCAGTCCCTGAGGTAGAAAAGAAATGACTGACAGGCCTATATAGCACAGAACAACTCCTTGCAGGACTAACTTCAGATCTAGAAACCATACAACTTCATTTGAAGAAAATTAATCTGAGCTAAAACATTGTCCCTTTGCAGGACATTTATACTAATCATATCATCATTATACTAATTTATACTGGCTAACTCTTTCAGCCACAACTAGTTTATTCCAGCCACAGGAGAGGTATTTATATATTCAATTCTGCAATTCCTTGGGGAACCCAGTTAGAACCATCCCAGATCCCTCTGCATCTACTGGTGCAAGTAAAAACTTAGGAAAAATTAGAAAAATATTGCAAGGTGCTTGCATGGAGCTGCGTGAAATAATTAGAAGCTTGCACTGCAATGGTTGTACCCTCTGAATAAGCTTTTTCTATTTTTTTTTTACCAGATTATATTGCTGTAGCATACCAGAACAAATAAACATCTCCCATGCAGGACCAAACCAGAATGCAAATTTCCCTCTCAGGCCAAGAGCAAGAACAGCAACCAGGAGCTGCTCCAGGCCTTTTACTTCAGTTCCATAGGACTCCATTCTAAAAATTAAAATTTTCATATTCAAAAAGATCTGGAATACTTAAACATAAGAGAACCTATTTAATATCATATTTGAAGGCTTAGAATGAAATATGTCAATAGACCCCTAGTATAATTTTTAAAGAGTAATTAAATTATATTTGTTCAGTCAGGCTGAATTCACAAGAGGAATAATAGCAGATACTTGCTATTAGCACAGCAGTTTAAATAACTGAAACTGCAGTATATTTTCTGTTTTCTCCTTCTTTTAGTGTAAACAGTCTGGTTTAGAAAAGATTTATATTGAGAAATTAGTGCTTTTCTTGCAAAACTAAACATTATAATATTACCTACTTTAAACAATGTGTATTCTTTATAATGACTTTAAGCCTTTTATCATTATTTCCAGTCTGTCAGAGTCTCAGAAACAGAAATACACTCTGGGGGCAATCAGACACAAACATGACATTTATTCTTCAGCTAAGTACAATCTCTATTTGGCTGCCTCCTTGTTACCTTTGAGATATAAATCCTCATGAGGCCTCAGTCAGATGCAGTAATGTTCCAATAAGTCAATCTAGTGGGGTGCCTGTTCTGATTATCCTGATTCATCTTCAGTGCAAGCTGCTGATATATGTATGTAATAATATACCAGTGGGGAGTATTGAAGAAAATCTGGCTTTTATATAATTAGACATTTGCTATAAAAAAACTGCAGAGTTATATAATCATCTTAGTAGACACAAACCAAGCTTTCCTTTGTATGCTACTGAAGCATGAATAATTTGTTATCCATTTTGTTCAACTGATTTATTCCTTTGCTGTGTTGATTACATATGAAGATATCAGTAATCAGTGCCTATAGAATTTAAACAACTATGACAAGATTTGAGGGTATTTGAGCACATATTTCTAGTGTAGGTGTAATTTATACCATGAGAAGGCTGGATTTGCTGGTATTATTTTTTCTACCTCCTTAGATAAAGCAAGCTGTAATAGCAGAAGCCATTTACGTGATAAAATATCCTAATGAATATGCAGTTGCTTCCAGGAAAATGTTTTGTAAGACTCAAGTCACTAACCAGTATTGCCACACTGGCAAATGTTTCTAGTTTAATTGTGGTCACAGTCTTAGTCACTACACTTATTCCAGACAAACATAGTTTTCAGGGGAAAACAAACACCCCCCTGTGGATTCCCATTTGCAACAGTATAAAAAATGCTGAATAATTAGGGGGAAAGATTGAAAAAATCCTTTAGGGTTAGAAGAGGTCAGGTCCTCTGCTAAGTAAGTCTGAGAAATTAAAAACTTTCAAGTAATAAAGAATAAGAGATGCTTCCCTGAACAACTGAACTGTTTTTTCAAGACATACGTTCATCCCCATAGATAGTGAGGAATAGGTGCCAAAGTATTACTCTCTGAGACAATATTCCTATTTAAGGCCTGTGTATCTGCAGAGATATGCATTTGAAAAGCAGCCAGAGTTTTGAATCACAAAAGAAAAATATCCCAACAGGAGGAATTATACATACCTACCTCCCTTTCATCCCAATATAATGAAAAACAATTTTCACATTCAATAAATATTTTCACTGTTGTAAAGACCATCACAGTACTATTAAAATTATTCTGATTTAAGCTAATCACCAAATGATTCTCCTGTATGCCATTGTCTAATGGAGTACAAATATGAATACTATTTCATGGCACACTGATTAAATACAGGAGAGCAGTCCTCACAATAACTGAGCAGTAGCCAGTGTAGACCATGTGTCTCATCTGCCTTAGAGGTAAATTTGGTAAAACTAGATACACTAAATCAAACAAACAAAACTCTAGTTGCCTTTTTCTTTTAGTCTTTTTTTGTTTTGTTTTTATCTATGTTGGCTTCTTCAGCAGCAGTCTGTCTTGATCTGTCCTTTGGTTCCACATTTTAGGAGATTTTTTTACTGATATGCTACCATCCAACGGCAGTAATGGTCATCGAAGGTAATAAAGAAATCCATATGGTCACATTTGGCCACTAAAAATGCAGTGAGTTATAAAAATAGAATGACTTGAAAATATGGAACTTCTTTTCCCTATACCACCCATTGTATTTTGTATTTCACAGTTAAAATATCTGTTGTTGTGCTTGGATCTGAGTACCTCATTGCCTTTTGGCTCTGTAGCAGCAACAATCTTATTGCATTCTTTTCCTCCCATTAACACAAACAGAATAATTACTTATGTTTCTTGATGATAGAACGCTATTAAATGACCTTAGGTGAGAGAGAGTGTATTGGATTTCACAGGAATGATTGATCAGTGCTGCTTTTTAATTGTCTCTAGTAGCTATTTATCATCACTTACAGAAGATCTAAAATCAATGGACATTTTTATGAAACATACAGATGTGTCAAATGAACACACAGATGCAGTATAATAACAGTTATGATAACAATAATAAGGCTCTTGTAAAAGGAAACTGTGCAGCAAACTCTTCAGAAATTACATGATACAGCATAATAGCTGATAGAAAATCCACAGGGGAATAGTCATTTCTATTAACCTTTTTTCCTATATTTATTGGTAGATATCATGTCCGACTGATAAATACTTTAAGTAGCAAAAAGGATGCAAAGACAATATGGGAAGAAAATCTACTTTGCAATACGCTTTAGTTTTCAAATAAACAAAGATGGAGGGGGATTTTAAAAGCCTAAGCCTATTTTGATGGTTTCGACCTAATCCAATGGAACAAAAAAAAAAAAATATTAAAGACGTGTAAATTAAGGATTTACATTTAACGATTTGCAGCTTAATAACCTCTGTGACCAAAAAAAAATCTTTGTGCTCATGTAAGCGAATCAAATGGTCATATATACCTACTTGTTTGTGTATTAACAGAACTTCAGTTTGAAGCCATAAATACTTGTTTGTGCACAAACATTGAGAAAATGAGATGTAAGATTTTCCTGCTCAGTTTAATTCCATGTCTTCGTAGTAACACAGAATAGTAACTTTACCAATCCTATAAAGAACCAAAATCTGCCTGTTGACATCAGTGAGAGATTTCATGAAGACTAATAATTTTTTTCCCTACTGTAAAAAAAACTGTTTCAATGTCAAATGACTCTTTTTTTATGTGTAAATGTGTGAACAATCAATAAAGAATATGGCAAATGGCCAGGAAATTTTAATTTATTCTGAGAATTACAACTTAGATTTCTTTCTATCACGCCTTAGAATGCATGCTTTTATTGTAGACACACTGTATGATATTCTATAAAAGAACCTAAAGATGTATCTATGCTATAGTGCTCTTTTTGAATTTACCTTTCTTTTAGGATATCTAGGTAAACATTTACTAAAGACAGGAACATACTGTTTCTTATGCCAATTGTGGGGGAAAATATTTTTGAAAACAATTGTTAACTTATTTTTAACCCATGATAGCAAAATAGCACACAGTTTCAAAGTTTCATTTCAAGATACATGAACCCCTCACTGATATTTATTTCATGGCATATTTTAATGGAAAGAATTCCTACAATTTATTCCTGACTGAATCACAGAGGTGTGAAACGATATTTAACTAGCATACTTAAATAATAAAGATGTTATAGAGGTGTCAGTTTTCATATGTCTCACATTATTTTGTAGAGGAATGGAAAATTTTTCTCAGTTAAACTAACTGCACAAAGTTAGTGTACATTTTCTGGTGGAAAGCACTCAAACATAGATTCATGAGCCTCAAATCATCACAATTTCTGAAAGTTTTATGAATTTCAGGGATATTTGGCTAGAAAAGTTGAAGATGTACCTATACCTAGTAAATATTTACATAATCATTCATACCTGATTTCTTCTATGCTCAAAAATGAATATTTTTATATTTATTCTGAAATTAAATCAATAATTAAATTTATTTATTTTATTTAAATTATACTAAATTAAAAACCCCTTTTTTTTTCCCAGCAATGAAGCAGGAAAAACATAAGTAGAATTGGGATATTAATTTTCATATAATATCCTTTCTTTATGAAATAACTTTTTGTGCAAATAATATCCCTTATGTCCATCAAACAGCCAACCTGGTAAATATTTGACAGGCCTGCCAAGCTTTACCTTTGCAATAGTACTACCTACTCATTGAACAGAAAGAATGGATCAAGCTGCAGTTTGTAAAGCACAGAAGAGTGAGAAAAAGCTCATAGTTGTGCTGAACCTCCAGTGTGGCTTATATGGGTATGTAAATACAATCAGACTCAGATCATATCATTGGTGGAACCAAGACTCTGAATCATTAAGTATTTTCATCTCTTTACCTTACTGAATTATATTCTAACTGGGTTTACCACTAGCAAACAGCTAAATCCTAGATTTAACTTTGGTTAGTCTCTCATACAGGAGTTAATTTCTTGGTAGTTAAAGGTCTTTGCTACACTGTTTTCATCTTCCCTTTTTAGTTGCTTGAATTTTGAAAGTTGAATGTTTTCAGAAGTCAGATAATAAAGAGGACTAAATCAAGCTATTGTGTTGCTGAATGAGAGTGACAGAAGTCATCAAAATAATGATTGAAAACTGTAGGCAATAAAAAAATCTAATTTCTTTAAGTCTACCTGTCATTAATACTAGCCACTTAGCTATTGTACAAATTGAGGGTTAAGTACAAGAGGAAGAGAACAATAACTTGGTAGTGCACATAGACTATTAGGTAAATTAGAGTTAGCATTAACAAATCCGTCCTCTAAACCACTGTTTTAATTTGTTTTGCTGAACTCAAACTACTCCAACTGATAATTTCATGTGGAATGACTGTGCCTTAGGCTAAAATGTCTTTGAAAATGTCACATAAAACAGTTCAGATGTTTCTAAGAACTAGATCAGAGAAGAAAAAAGTATTGTTTTGCCCTTACTGAAAAAAATCAGTGCAATTGTTTTGTGAAGATATTGTACCATCTATTTCAAAAACTGGAACTCCAGTCATAATAAGTCCTCTCCTAGTGAAAATAAATTAAGATTCAGATCAATTGTACATCTCTGAAAACAGCTATTTTGTCACATTTTCAATATAAATGAGTAGAATTTGACAGTTGAATTCCCAAAGACAGTATTTATGTTTTTCTAAATGTCCATTCCAGATCAGAAGGTACCATATAGAATTCTTCCTCTTAATTTCAACAGGCCATTACAGATTCAGAAACAGAAAATGCAAGCTCTGAATGTAAGTTAAAATTTGCACTGTGATGCAAAGAAATAGGACATCAGTAAAGAGATTCAAGTTAAGGTTGCGCAGGTAACTATGTAGTTAGCTGTCTTAAAGGTTAATAATTGGTGGATGACAATCTTGCTTCTTTAGTGTCCTTTTTTTTCATTTGATTGTGCTCATTTCAATATGGAAATATATCACCAGCATGCTATACAATCGCATACGTATATATATACATATGAATAGTATTATTATTTTAATTGGTGCAAAATAGAAAACATGATCACCTTATATCTTTATGTCAGTGAGGAAAAAACCAAAACAGCTGTCTAATCTGTACAAACTAAAGATTACATTAAAAGAACTAAGAGGAAGAAAGAAAATTTAATTCTTGTCATGGTTTGACATGACAGCCATTTCTGGTAAGTGGGAAGGAACTGTAAAGATGGCTCCTGTAAGAAGTTGCCCGAAACTGTCTTCAGCTCTGAGCCAGACCCACTTCTGGGGCTGAGCCAATTAGACGCCTCAATGATCACTTTTTAAGAAGAAGCTGGAAGAGCAAGTTTCTCCCTGTTTCTTCCTTCTTCTGCCCCTTCTTCTTCTGTCTGGTGGTGGTGCAAGGAGTAGGGAGAGAAACAACCATGCAGATTGCAAGGTCAATGAGGAAAGACAGGAGGAGGTGTACTGGAGCAGACTCCTCTGCATTTTATGGAGATGACTGGTGAAGCAGTAATTTGCATTTATTTAAAGACCCTATGTCAGTGGTAGAGACACTGACACTGGACCAGGGATAGCGATTCACTTCATTAAAGGCCCCGTATCAGGGACAGCGTCTAAGGTTGGAGGAAGCCGTGTCCCATGGGAGGGTCCCAATCACTTCAGTACAGACCCCGAGCCAGTGGCAGTGATTTTCTTCATTAAAACTGTGACCGGAAGAGACTGTGTCCCAAGGGAGGGACCTTGTATCACTATGGCCGGAGCAGGCTGTGTCCCATGGAAGGGACCCAATATGCACAGCTGTAACTGTGGGGAGGAATCCACGACAAAGCAGCTCATTAAACTTCTGCCCAGAAGAGGCCATGTTGTGAGGGAGGGACCCTCTATCTGCAGAAACTGCAGCCATGGCGAAGAACCCATGCCAGAGATATTCACTAAGGACTGCATCCTGTGTGAGGGACCTAGTATCAGCAAAAGCCACAGCTGCTGGGAAGATCCCACACCAGGGAAGTTCATTAAGAACTCTGTCCCAGGGAAGGGACCCCATATCAGAGCAGGGGAAGAATGCCAGGAGTTGTCCTCATCTGAGAAGAGAGAAGCGGCAAAGGTCATCTGTGAGAGAATGACCACAACCCCCATTCCCTGCCCCCCTGAGCCACTGAGCGGAGAGGAGGTAGAGCTGGGCCCAGGAAGAAAGGAGGGATGGGGGAGGGAGATCTTAATGTTCTTGTTGTAATTTTCTTTCCATCCTACTCCCTCTTTGCTTTTATTCCGTTCTGTTTCTTTTAGGTAATAGAATAAATTTTCCTACTTTCCTCTCTAAGTCGAGTACTGGAGTCTGTTTTACCCCGAACCATACTTGGCAGCTAGCCCTCCCTGTCCTTGTCTTAATCCACAACAACCTTGCTTATCTTTTTACTCCCATTTCTCTGGGGCCTCTGCCTTCTTAATGAGGATGGGGGTGAGTGGGGGGCACCAAGCAAGAGACTGTTGTGTCCATAGTTCTGCCTACAACAGCTACAGGAAGAGAACACAGAAATAAATTGAATTCTAGTCTCTTAGTTTAAAAAGAATCACAGAATGGTAGATGTTGAAAGGAACCTCTAGACATTGTCTTGTCCAACCCCTCTGCTAAAGCAGGCCCACTAAGAAACATTCAAATAGCTTTAAAATTAGGGTCACCAAAAACAAACCCACATCTGATTCCCCTTACTTTTTACTATTTCACCAAATCTTTGTTCAGATTTAAAAGTGCTTGCCTTTTTCACTTGCTTAGATTATTAAGCTTCTACTTTTCAGTCTAACCAAGCTTGAAGACACGGGTAATTTTATAAAATGTTTGGGGCATTTTGGGATGTTTTTTTTTGAATCTTTCTGTATGTATAGACTTTGGTGTTTTGCAGACTCTCTACATATTAAATTTCTTTTATTTCACTTAAGATTGTTCTATAACCAATTAATCTCTCTGTTGTCTTGGTCTCACTCTATTCTACTAGATATAAACTTTCTTTAAATTTTTTCTTATTTTGTCTCTTAAAAGGGCCACAACAGAAGCAATGAATAAGGGATATTTGAAATTCCATTGAAAACAACAATATTTTTTAGTTCATTTATCAGGGAAGAAAAAAAGAGTGATTAATGCTGTTTAATTTCCTTTATAGTCTCCAGTCTTTCGGGTTTGTTTTTGTTCAGGAACAAAAATCTTTAATAGCTGCACAGAATATGCAATTAACGGTACACATGATTTTTGTCATGGCACAGCCTATGCCTATTTAGGATTTTGAACATATGTCTGAAGAGTGAGATATTCATTACAAAAGCTTATTTTATGTGGTCTAATTTTCCATATGTCCTGTGAAAAGCATTTCAGAGATTTGATATTAAAGTATATGATTACTGATGAAATAGTCTTCCCTTGAACTTTCATTAAAAGGTTTTATAAGAATGAGAAGTGAAAAGTGTAATTATCCATCACTTTTTATTGTTTCTTCATTTTCATTGCCCAGTAAATGTGACAGAATGTGAAGACTGTGAGTGGAATGATGGGGAGATTTGGGTAAATTTTTTATTAGGAACAAGAAAAGTATCTGTTCTTTCACTTTCATCTTTAGGTGCCCCTCATAAGAATAAAAAGGTTTTTGTCATGCAAGAGATATAACTTGGCCCTCATGAGACTGAGTAATGGCTGGGCCTTTTGTGCTACATTTGCAGATGTGCAATTAGAAATTGCTGTGGGCAAGACTATGTGGCCATATATTTCGATGAAAAAAATTCTATCTACCATCAATATGCCAATAATACTTATGATGTTGACTCAGTTTTATCAACAGAAAATAAGTTTTATTGAATTAGTTTATGTTGTTGATGATGAGAATGAGGAGAAGATGAAAGAAAAATCCTTTTGTCATCTGATGCTTTATCTCTGTTGATGGCAGTTCCCGCTGTAAGAGCATTTTCTGCAGTGCTGAAAATCCCCAGGGAAGCCTTTTGTAGCCTCATGCAGACACTTAATTGTATAAATTGAACCATTGATTTTAAACTTATATGTTAAGTGCCACGTACCTTGATTTACAGTTCTGCAGAAATGAATTTGAATTATATGACATTAAGACCACTAGTCAGGTAGTCACACATCTCTTTCAAGTGAATGTAATTTACTGGTAACTTTATTTACACAAAAAATCTAACACGACTTAACCTAACAAACAGAGAAGCAACATACACAGTTTGTATTACCTGTACTATTTGGGAACTGCAGGTGCAATAGGATGACAGCTGAGGGCTGTCTTGTGGTTTCACCAAAATAACACATCTTGCACCTTTTTGTCTGTCATTCATTTAATCCATATAATTTATATTAATTCATTATTTATTTTACATCATTAAATTTAAATATTATTTGATTCACTGTACAAAAAATGATTTCTTACTATAATTACATCAGACACATTAATAATTTGATGAAATGTAGGGTTCTACAGTATAAAATCTTTAGAACATAATTCTTCTGATGGGCTTTGGATGCCACGTTTTGAAGATAACCAGATGACACAAAGTACCTTTATCACTTGAGAGTGCAGATCTTGGGTATCCATCCTTGAAATAGATCATTTACACTGTAGATAAGCTCTAGGTTTTATCTGATTTATTGTAGGTTTCTCACATGAATATCTCTACATCTGAAATCATCCTCTTAGACACTTTTTATAGTCTATGGAGATGTTGTCAGTGTACTCAACTGTACCTACAGTGCAATGAATTTCATGTAGAAGTAGATACCTACCTTTAATAAAACTTAGCCCTAAACTAAAATGTAGACATCTAAAACTAGGGGAGATAAATCCCATTAGAGGCTCAAATGCTTTTCCAACCATATAGAATATTACATCAGGACATGAGGTATTCAGTCTCATATCTAAAAGATGTGTAACAAATGTTTCCTCATTTCAAACCCTAATAGTTGGGCTCTGGGAGTGAACAGATGTTCAGCTGGCATAAAACATTATTTCAAAACTTTTGAAATTATATGAGAATATCATTTTGCTTTTAAATAATAAGCACTCTTACCCTTCACATTGAATTCACTGGACTCCTTTGCTGGAAAGAAGAGTCGAAGACTAGAGAACAGATTCCTTTTTTTTTCCTGGTTAAAACAAAAATAGTTTATTAGGAATATACACAAAAGAAGGTGAGATAATTTGATAAACACTTTTCAACTAGATTACATTAAGAGAAATATTTGTATACTATCTTATTATCTTTTAACAATAGAAGCAAATGTTATTTAAAGAAAGATAAAGTGGAGAATCAATTAAGACTTTTTAAATGCACTCTGTGAGGGTCATTATAAAGTTGAAAGTACTGGGAGATGATTCATGAGACACAGTTTTTTCCTCTAAAAGTGATGACTGATCTGATCCTAAAAATAAAGGTGAACTGTGAATCCAGTTTTTGATGGCTGATAATTTTAATCAGAAAATATTGATTCAAAGTTTGATTTTTTTTATTGTAACAAGAGTTTTTCAATAAGTGTTCATGGAGAAGAAGAGATTTATTGTTAATACATCTAGTGTAATTTAGATTTTGGATTACAGATTCATTTTTTTTGTAATATAGAAAATATATAGAATTTAATTCTGGCTCACATACCACATAAATGAATGGCCAAATCATTTATCTGCTTGCTTTTTTTGTTATTTTATATTTCCCATTAGAAATCCATAGATTATTTATTAGATCAATGAAAGTGAACTCATTACTAAATGGTTAAGGCATTCATGGTAAGCATTTAAGGATCCACCACAAACTTGTAGTCAGCTAGGATGAACTTAGAGTAGTTACAGAGCTAAAACAACTGAGTTATTAAAGCACTTATCTGCAAACAAGAAGAATTCTCTGAATCTCTTGAAATGTCAGTAATTGACTAGAAGTCTGTTCTCATGTATAGCTCATGCTTTTTAAAAATTTTCAGCAAGTTTTGTTAGGAGGGAAAACAACTTCCCAGCCCATTCTGGACAAAACTTTAATGTTTTAATTTGGTGGAAAGAGTACTACACAAAACCACAAGAGAGTTGACTCACACAGTAAGTACAAGCCCTAGGCTCTATTCCTCCTTCTTATGGAAGTGCCTAGAAAATGGAATATTGTAACAGTTTTACTGTTTTTTAATTCAGTTTCTGATTCTCACAGTATTATCACTCGGAAATACAGTGAGGATGCTCCCATGAGAAAGATCAGACATTTCTTGTAGAAATCCACAACCCTTAGAGCAAAGATGATCTTTGCATTGAATTAACTCATGGAAAATTGCATGATTTTGCATGTTTTGACAGATTGTCTTACTGAAAACTAAAATCCCAATTATCCAAAGAAACTCTGGAATATATTCACTTACACTTCACTCCATTTATATTCTTAGATGAGAAAGCTAGCAAACAACTACTCTAAAGAGAGAACAAGTCTGTTTTTATGGAAATACAATAAAGAAACCAGTAGTATTAACAACAAATACATTAATTGAAAGTTTCATATTTTCAGACTAGGCTATGCAACAATAGCATTTCTTGCATCTGCTACAATGGCCCAGCCCAGCCTCATGGATGGGAATGCAAAATCCTACCTAGTTTCTGAGAAAGAATTTTCCTGGAGGATAGAAATCAGGAAAATAATACACACCACTGACTTTTGATAACCAACTTGAAGGAGGATGGAGCCTAGTGCTAATGCCAAAAATTAACATTTGTGACCAAAGTTTACGGTTTTAATTTGAGAAATGTAAACTTTCTCCACATGTAGCATGCACATAAACTTGACCTCTTTTATATTTGCCATATTACCATCACTGGCCCTATATATCCTTTGTAGTATCTTGTTGTTCATAACCCTATGGAAACAGTGCAATGTGTGTCATCCCATGGATTAAGGCAGATCAGTCTGCCTTCTCTTTATGCAGTGTATGTAAGTTACAAAGAAACTCATTATTTCTTCTCTTTCCCTCTCTTCCCAAACTATAATAGCCATGAGAAGAATAGAGCTTAGCTTTTACCACACAGCACTTAAATATGTTGTCAGTATAATTATGTTGGTATTATATTCAACTCTATTGATTGCAATGGTTTGGCAAGCAGAAGAGGCTATACTGTCCAAAGCATGAAGTGATGTGAAAATTACATCTATTTCATGGCTTTCCCAGGAAAAAGAAGATCAATAAAGATACATGTCCTTTCTTATGCTGATGTATCAGAAGAACCTTCTATATTAGCTCTACGAAGACACAGCAAGGTTTTTGTCCTCTATCCTTCTAATTTTGTTTTTCAGGAAAAAATCCCACACAGGATATTTTTATCATCCTACTACCTATCTTAATCTTTAAAAATGTTAATGTCCCTTAGTGACCCCACTTAACCAGCCTTTTAACTCCTGTCACCTCCTGCAAAAACCAGCTGGTGAGTTCATTTGCACAGTAATAAGTGCTGTCTCCCAACCTGCAAGTGACTGATTGAGATTACCTCTAAAAAGTGCTTGTAAACTGGGACTGACATATCAATATGATACATATGTATATTTCCAACTCTCTTCACCCACAATCCCAGACAGAAATGCATTTTAGAGGCACTAAAAATTACTATTTTTTTTCTACAGGAATTGCTCTGAGTCTTTATATGTCTCAGCATTATAATACTCCTCTCATTTGCCTTTCAAGTATTTTGCTAGAAATCAGTACTTAATGCAGGAGCATCTGATATTATTCACAAGCTTCCTCCATCTTAAAGGATGTTTTAACTGCCCTTGTAAAATGAGCAAAGTGAGATTTTGTTGTTGTCAATTTTGGTTTAATGCACTAAGTTTAAAATCTATCCAAGTATTGATCAGTCAATAAAAGAAATACATGAGACAGAATGGTTACCCAATTCACTTTAGTATTGCTTGACAATGACATCAATAAAAAAGTCAAACAGAACAAAGGTGCAGATAACTATTCACAATCTGTGTAATATAATAATCATATTTTATTCAAAAAATATATCCAACGCCATCACTGAAATAGCCTCACAATGAATGGTAATCTTTCAAATTGCTCTTAAAATAGCACAGGTTGTTTACTTGCTGGCAACTGTGCCTCGTATTTGGGAAGCAGGATTAGTGATTTTGATAACAATTCTGTATTACATAAACTGTCATGCCCACAGCCAGCAGTCTACACTTTCATCTGAAATTTATTGGCAATTTCAGTTTAAAGGCTGAAGCTGAGAAGGCTGCCCTTCTGTCACACATTTCTGCAGAGAGCTCTTTGCTCGTTACCAATTTTAGATCCTGAAAACCCATTAACTCCCAGCACAGGGGTAAAAAGGAAAAAAAAAAAAAAAAAAGTGCCTTATAAAACATTACAGGTGTAGTCCTGTGAGTCAGTTAACATTTCAAAAAGTCTGGGATACATATGCAAGAGGAGTTGGTGAATTCCCACTTCACTCTTCTTAAGCTTATGTACAAATAGTAAGATCCAAAGTTCTCAGTCAGTTACCACCTAGTCCTAGAGACAGTCCAGGTATGATCTTTTCCATTTAACCTCTCTCAAAGCTGAAAGCCAGCCTGCTCAGGATGGCTAGCACTCTTTAAGCAAGGATAGCTGGCTCAGGATGGCTGGCACTCTTCAAGCAATTACTAGTTTTCACAAGACCTCAAGAAGAAGCTACTGGTTCCACTGGTGCTTTGTTGTACAGCACAGAGCAAACACTTGCCTTAGACTGAACGAGTGTGACTGAGCTCAGCTGTGTTCATAGGAGGTTTCCTTCAGCTCTGTGCTAGAGGCTGTAAAGGGCAGGAAGCAGAGCAAGAATTGAGTCCTCTGCTAGAACTATTCCCTTCAACTTAGAATAACTGGAGACCTGATAGGCCTTTCTTTGGGATACTTACCTACTTCACTACAAATCCTGGTTCCTGTTCTAAGGAATATTTATGTGTCTTTTTCCAATTGCCTTTTAGTGGAAAATGCAGTCCCTGAGTCATGGCCTGGAAATCTCCCCTCTAGCTGAAAGGCTGATTCCCAACTAGTCATGTATGTGCCCTTACTTATTCTCGTCCCTTCTCTCTGGTCTAGTGAAGTATAGGTTTTTGACACAGAGTGGAATAGGTTTAACAAAAGGACAGCTAGACCACTTTTATCCACAGTCTACCAGGCACACAACTCTCCCATGGGACTGGAGTATGAATCCTCTTGAGAGAAAAAGCACTGAACTCAAGTGTCTCAGTGCGAAAGTATTCAATCCAGTATCCAAAAAAAAAAGATATATTGATGAGAGCTTCCTTATTTACCTATACTTTGCAAGTGGTGGTGGGGATATAATTCAAAAGATTAATGAAAACTTAGTGTCTTTCTAGTTACATTGGCTCAGGTGACAATTTTCAGAACTTGAATTATGGCTGCAAAATGGAAAAAGCTGAATAGATTCTATCAAGACAGTAACAAACACACACACACACTCCCCACTGTTCCTCCAAAAAAAGAAAAACACAAAAAGAAAGAGGAAGTGTGTGAGAATTTTAATTTAACCTGCTACTCTTTAAAGTGAAAAATCTCAGAAAAAAAATGAATCATTACTCAGAATGTAGCAAAACCTGAGTTAAAGGAACTTTTTATTCAGTAGGAGGCTATTTTGTCAGTAGGCCAGAGGAGATCAAGTACATGTTGACCCAGCTGGTACTGAGGCCTGTTCTTTGAATATTTCCTGCAATTATACAAATCTCATCTGAGGAGGTACATATTTGCAAGCAAGTGTTAAATCCTCTAATGAATATTTCTCCATAGGTGTTTCTTCCTAATGGAAGTTATTCCTTTCATTTTTGGGTTAGTGGAGAGGATGTTGATTCTTTTTTTTTCTTCATGGGTTTGCTCTAAAAAGTTTGATATTTTGCACAAAAGAAATGTTGGAGATCAAAATATTCCTAACCAGAGGTGATAGCTATTATTATTTCACAACCTTTCCACATTTTTCAAAACATTAATTTCCATGATGCTGAGATCTGGTCTATTGTATTGCATTTCTTAAGAAAAACTTCCAAGGAAACAGATGCACAGGAGCTGAAATTGTTCAGATACAGATGAAATAAATTCTCCTAGAAAAAATAATTTCAATTGGCCTGCACACAGCTGTATGTGAGTGATTCTATCTAGAAAGAACAGATTTCCCTCAAGGGAAAAATAAGTCTCACAATTTTGCTGCTTCTCGTTCAGATATTCTGTTCCACATCTGTAGCTCTTTTGTATTCTGGTATATGACTTTAATGTATATTCACTGATAATTTTCCTTACCTAATTTCAAATATAACCATAGAAGCATATTTGCCAAAAAGTGTGTTGTAGCATGATAAGAAAGACCAGAATACATTTCCTGAAAAACTGGGTTAAGTCACATCCCTTATTGATATTTCACTGATTGTGTGAACTTGTAGAGAATTTTAAAAGAAAGGTTAAGACTGAATTGAATGAAGAGCGAACAGGGATGTCTGCATGTAAAAGCATCAGAAGGGATGGAACAGGGCTCAGGTCCCATTGGCAGAGACAAGGATCTCTGAATGGCCTCTGTAAATGGCCCTCAGATCAGCCATCCACCACCCATCATCAGGATCCCACCAGGAAAAGGCATATCCATAAGCCACATTCAGTAACCAAACTAGGAGAAACCCAGGAGGCATAAAGAGGACTGGACTGTTCATATTCTTTTTTCAGCATGTCATCACAACAGATCCTGGACATCTGGACAGCTGGACAAGGCTCAAGGTGCCTAAGCTGCTGGATAGGCTTCTTGGACTAACATAGCCTGGTGTTTTCAAGTATGAGACTGTGAGGGAATAAGAGTAACAGTGAAAGCTGGTTTCAGACTTTTTTTTCCTTTTTTTTTAAGGAAAATCACCTTCCTCTGCTGTAGTGTAATATTGTATCCAGTTCTGGACCCTTCAGTTCAAGGACAGGGAGCTGCTGAAGAGAGTTAAGCGCAGGGCCACAAAGATGATGGAGTGGAGCATCTCCCTTATGATGAAGGGTTGAGGGAGCTGGGGGGTCTTTAGCTTTGAGGAGACTGAGGGGTAATCTCATTAATGTTTGCAAATATGTAAAGGACAAATGACAGGAGGATGAAACCAGGCTCTTCTCAATGATGTCCAATAATAAGACAAGGGGTGATGGCTACCAGCTCGAGCCTAAGAGGTTCCGAAGAAACATAAGAAACTTCTTCACAGTGGGAGTGAATGAGCAACTGGAACAGGGTGCCTAGATTAGTTGTTGAGTCTCCTCTGGAGACACAAAACCCACCTGGACAGGCTCCTGTGTGACCTACTCTTAGGTGGCCTTGTTCTGGGAGGAGGGTAGAACTATGTGATCTTTCAATTTTTCCAACTCTTAACATTCTGTGGTTCTGCAATTCTGTGATATTTCCTACACTGCTAATACATTGTGGCAATAGTATTTCCTACAAACTGTTCTAAGCTGTTCTATGGTGATATAAATCACAAATAGTAAGAGGCTTCACAAAGCTCTTGGCTATAGAGAGCACTTAGCGTAATTTTCTAAACTGTATAGGAGCAACCTCAGGCCTGCAGAAAAATGTGTAGACACTAAAGGCAGAAAAGTGTTCCTCCATGATAAACCAAAAACTAAAGGACTCTAAAAGCTTAACAAAATACTTTAGGAAAATAAGAATAATAAACTAACAGAATTATAATAACAGTTGCAGTAAAAAAAAAATTCCTGTTCAACATTCATACACTTTCAAACAATATTCTGAACAAATTTTTAAGATAAATGAGGATTTTTATTTTTTTTAAATCCTACAAATAAGAATCTCAAGAGAGAAAGGTTACATAACAGAGAGAATGATACTTGTTAGGAAACCTGTTAAAGAGAATTTGATTGATAGATTTTTTTTGTTTTTATTGTTGTTAGTTTGGGGTTTTTTTAAATACTATTTTATTGCTTGACATTTCCATTGCATTTATATTTATTTTCTATAACAAGATAACAGCTCAGCAGCGGCTGATAGTCTTTTCCACATGAACACTGATGATAGCTGGGTTAGAAAAACGTCACTAAATATGAACACCCATGAATATTCCTACAATATTTTAAACTACAGATGATGACTAATAATTTCACTTTTCCAATATCCTTTTTTTAAACAAATTTTAAGTTTAGTTTGAGTAGTCTGTCAATTTTTTCATGTTACACATATAATAAACCGTANATCTTTCAATTTTTCCAACTCTTAACATTCTGTGGTTCTGCAATTCTGTGATATTTCCTACACTGCTAATACATTGTGGCAATAGTATTTCCTACAAACTGTGGTAAACAGCTGTTCTATCGTGATATAAATCACAAATAGTAAGAGGCTTCACAAAGCTCTTGGCTATAGAGAGCACTTAGCGTAATTTTCTAAACTGTATAGGAGCAACCTCAGGCCTGCAGAAAAATGTGTAGACACTAAAGGCAGAAAAGTGTTCCTCCATGATAAACCAAAAACTAAAGGACTCTAAAAGCTTAACAAAATACTTTAGGAAAATAAGAATAATAAACTAACAGAATTATAATAACAGTTGCAGTAAAAAAAAAATTCCTGTTCAACATTCATACACTTTCAAACAATATTCTGAACAAATTTTTAAGATAAATGAGGATTTTTATTTTTTTTAAATCCTACAAATAAGAATCTCAAGAGAGAAAGGTTACATAACAGAGAGAATGATACTTGTTAAGAAACCTGTTAAAGAGAATTTGATTGATAGATTTTTTTTGTTTTTATTGTTGTTAGTTTGGGGTTTTTTTAAATACTATTTTATTGCTTGACATTTCCATTGCATTTATATTTATTTTCTATAACAAGATAACAGCTCAGCAGCGGCTGATAGTCTTTTCCACATGAACACTGATGATAGCTGGGTTAGAAAAACGTCACTAAATATGAACACCCATGAATATTCCTACAATATTTTAAACTACAGATGATGACTAATAATTTCACTTTTCCAATATCCTTTTTTTAAACAAATTTTAAGTTTAGTTTGAGTAGTCTGTCAATTTTTTCATGTTACACATATAATAAACCGTACTTGCTGACAAGAAAATAGTGAGTCAGTATTTCTTGCGCATTGCAGAAAGAATGCTTCAAACATTTAAAACATTCATTAGTAGCTTTTTCAGAGTGAGAAAACCTACAATTATCCTCTATACTCATATTCTACATAATGCATAATTTTGCCTAGGAATAGTCATTATCACATTTTATAGTACTTGAATGATTTTTTTAGAACTTAGTAACATACAATTTTGTTAGGCTTAAGTTAAAGTAACTCAATAAACCTATCTAAAACCACTAAGGATTTTTTGACAATATTTTCATTAGTTTTGTTATATCTGTTTCTGGAAGGAGAAGAAACCTTGTGCTCTCATTTGGACTTCTGACAAAAGAGGATATTTGGAAAGGCTTTTCTGGGAATGCTACTTGCAAACTAATAAACATGTGAGCATAAATGACTAGTAGAAACAGAAGTTTGTGCAGTCACTGAAAACACTCAAAGTTGATAGACTGAGGCCAAGAAGAAATATTTATGGCAGAGTATAAAAAGAAAAATAAATAGTTTTAATTATATTTTTTTCTAATTGGAAGAAGGACTAATTTAACTAAGTGAATAAAATTCAAACATTGAAAAGAAAATCTACCAATTTTTTTTTTGTTTAAATGTCTGAAATGGTATTTCAGAATGTTTTCCTCTAATAGTTATATTATGGGCTCTCAGGTCTGCATTGACTCTGCATAGCTATCTACTATAATCAAATCCTGCATGCTGAGGGGCTTCTCAATTTAGAACCATGAGGTGTTTTTGCATATATATATATATATACACACAGAAGTGACAAAAAGATCACAATGAGATAGATGACATAGATTTTAATTTTCTAATGTAAGGGAGTGAAGACAAGTTATATATATATTTAGTTAATAAGTCAAGAAACTTAAGACAATTGAATTTCATTATGATAAAACGAAGACTTTTGTATCAGCTACTTCATTACTGTTTCACATTCATTTTCCAATACATTTCCTTCTTAATCTTTGAAAAATTACAGTCTACCAAGGAAGGAATTAAACCATTGTAGAAACTACCTCTTTCAATAATATTTGCATTTATTTAATTAACCAGCTATTTTCATAAGTGGCTGCTTTGACAAGTACTAATTTAGTTTCCATAAAATTATTTGGTACATGTAACTTCAATAATCTCATTCCTCATTCTTAAGTGAAGTAAGATGAAGTTCTTTCCACAAACATGACTATCCTATAGTGGAACACATTTATACTTCTTTTCCTGGTGAAAATTTGGGATGGGAGGAGGTTTTTTTTTAATTTTAAGTCTTAAAATGCTTGTTGTGAAGCATAAATTTCTCTCTCATATTGCCTCTCTTCTCTTTTTTACATTTCTGCCACATATCTAAAAGAGAGTAGGATTTTTTTTTTTTTTGTCATTGCAAATTAAGCTAAATTTATCTGGAAAATTTGTACCATTAGTGAAAAGTAGACATTTGAAACTAGAATAGTTAAATTCACCCCAATAAATAAGGGATATCTTTTTAACTATTCTTTATACTCCCTGTGCAAATATCTGATATGCCTTACTTAGCAAAATTCCATGAACTTGGAAGTCCGCCTTTCCCAGTACATCTAATGCAAATGAGGTGAGAAGAGGAGCTGAGGGAATTCCCTGGTGCAATATATATTTTATGAAGACACTGAATTTTTTTCTTTTCATTTAAAACCTGCTTTGCTTAGTTTAAATACCTTTTTCTTTGGTGAGGGGAGATAGAAGGGCAGTGTACACTAATTGTACACTAATACAATGATACTTTTAGATTAAGAAAGTTCAGTATCATATAGATCATTATTTTGTTATTCGCACAGCAAAAATTGCTTCCAAAAGCAAGTACAGACTTTTCCAGTTGTTATTGGCAAATGTCAGCCCATGTGTTTCCAGAATGTAATTCAAAGTTACTTCTTTCCATGTTACCTAGATCCAACAGGTCAATAAGATACGGGTTACTGAGAAAAGCCTTCTTTTCGCTAACAACTAAATAGTTTCCTATCTAAATTTCTTATCTAAATTTCCTATCTAAATTCCAATTGCTGCTGCCTTTAACTTACCATCTTTATCTGATTTTTGTTATTTGTATTTGTGACAGTAGACAGCATAATTCAACACAGCATTTGGGTATGGGCTCTTCTCATGCCTGAATTCTTACAGCATCAGGGACACAAATTAGAAAGCTACTTAGCAAAAATATTCCAATCACGAGTGATCATATTACAGCTTATATCCCTTCGTCACCAGAACTACTCTATATGCAGTGCCTTAATCCCATTGAAATTGATAGCAGACTCTTTTCAGACTGAAATACAAAATCTTGTTTAAAAGGGCTAATTCTTAGAGCTGACCATAAATGATCTCAGACTGAGTAGTATGAAACTGAATAAATTCATCCACCATTTATTATTCTGTGTTTTCTTTGGTGTTATAACATCAGTAGGAAAAAACATCTTTTTGGATAGAAGTAAATAAAACTTGACATAACTGAGAAAAGACATCATGGGATGCCTCTAGTCATGGTTTGGCTTTCCACAAACTCACTCCACCTCAGGCAAAGTCTGCCTTGATGGACTATTCTTTTCAGTCTTGAACTTGTTGACAGCTTTTAATTTGAGTTACAAGTAGTTCTTGGTAATAAAATTCAACTCTAAGTATTTTTAATTTGTAGAAAAGTTCTTCTGCACACAATTGTTCATTGCTTCCCAGAGAAAAAAAACAACAAACAAACAAACATATATAACCTCCTAAGTTCACTTAATATTTCTCCAAGGTGTTTCTCCATAAAATATCTGAAATCAAAGTATTCTTCTGAAGTGCTGTGTTTTAGATTGGACCTTCTTCCTTATTTCTATATTGTACTTGTACACTGAAAAAGGCAAATTCTCCAAATTACTCCTGAAGACCAAATTAATTTTTAAATTCATGTCAAGAACTACAACATTTCTTTGGCAGCTTGCACTACTTCTCCATACCGTACCTATGTATTAGTTTCTTGCGAGTTCATGGCATGCTAATAAAGTATAATTCTGACTATAGAATCCTTTGAGCTATAGTTGATAAACAGATTGGAATGTGATTATATTTTTCTTAGGAAGCAAATCAAATTACAATTATAAACTTACATTATAATATTTTGCAAATCATAGACCATAAAAATTTGACTTAAAATGCAGTCATTTCTGCTACTTGAGAGATTAATAGGATTTCATAGAGTCCCAAGAAGACAACTATCTTGCAGTATTTTAGGGGTCATTGCACCACCACTCGATTTTTGCAGAACTGAAAGTAAAGCCACAATAAAGCTCCTTTGCTCATAGTCTTGAATTAATATAATACAGTAAACAAATAAATGAATGAAAATTGATAAACTGAAGGCTATCATTCTGAATTCAGAATTGTGTGGATTGTAAGACACCTCTAGAGGTCTAGTCCAACTTCCCTGCTAACACAGGTTCACCTAGATCACACAGAAAAGT
>WBNH01011874.1:65954-119697 GCA_013401255.1 Urocolius indicus
TTTTAAATTTTATTTTAATTTTTTTTATTTTTTTTTTCCAAAGACATAAAGCCTGTAGAGTTCTGTTTCATACACTTAGGAAACCTCTTTCAGAGTACAGTGACAGTGATGATCAGAATGATAGGAGCACTAAGAAGTGGCATTACAGAAAGGTCTACTTAGCATCTTAACATAACAATACCACACAGAAAGGAGTCATCCTGCTAAATTGTATTTTGATAAAGTGACAAAGCTTCTTCTCAAAAAGTGATTGTGGAGGCATCCAAATGGCTCAGCCCCAGAAGTCGATGTGACTCAGAGCTGAGGAAAGTATAGAACAACTTCTTACAGAAACCACATCCCATTACCAGAAATGGCTCCATATAAACCCATGACAACAAGGCATCCTATCATTCTGAGCTTTTAAAAGTAATTTCTAAACAAAGAAATTTAAACAACTTGTTCTTTAAATTAGAAAACTTATTTTCTTGAGTTTTGGAGCTGTTCTANAAGTTCACTTAATATTTCTCCAAGGTGTTTCTCCATAAAATATCTGAAATCAAAGTATTCTTCTGAAGTGCTGTGTTTTAGATTGGACCTTCTTCCTTATTTCTATATTGTACTTGTACACTGAAAAAGGCAAATTCTCCAAATTACTCCTGAAGACCAAATTAATTTTTAAATTCATGTCAAGAACTACAACATTTCTTTGGCAGCTTGCACTACTTCTCCATACCGTACCTATGTATTAGTTTCTTGCGAGTTCATGGCATGCTAATAAAGTATAATTCTGACTATAGAATCCTTTGAGCTATAGTTGATAAACAGATTGGAATGTGATTATATTTTTCTTAGGAAGCAAATCAAATTACAATTATAAACTTACATTATAATATTTTGCAAATCATAGACCATAAAAATTTGACTTAAAATGCAGTCATTTCTGCTACTTGAGAGATTAATAGGATTTCATAGAGTCCCAAGAAGACAACTATCTTGCAGTATTTTAGGGGTCATTGCACCACCACTCGATTTTTGCAGAACTGAAAGTAAAGCCACAATAAAGCTCCTTTGCTCATAGTCTTGAATTAATATAATACAGTAAACAAATAAATGAATGAAAATTGATAAACTGAAGGCTATCATTCTGAATTCAGAATTGTGTGGATTGTAAGACACCTCTAGAGGTCTAGTCCAACTTCCCTGCTAACACAGGTTCACCTAGATCACACAGAAAAGTGTGCTGAGCATCTTGAAAATATTTTTTTAAATGCTGCGTGTTACTTTTAGTAACTGATTCAGAGAGATTTTTCCTAATAATTTTCCATGTTTTTTCAGCATAGTCATACAAGATGTTGTTGGATATAGCATCTATGTGGAACAAATTAATGTTGGCATGCCTACACTTGAAGTTAAACTGATGTAAGGAAATTAATCCATTATATTTTCACTAGAAAATCACACTAACTTTATGAAGCTCACATATAAGACTTGGAAATAAAAAAAAAAAGTCTGGTTTGATAATAATTTGTGTCTAATAGCTTCCTTGTTTTTTGTTATGGCAGTGATTAATGGTCTAATATGTTGCACAACGATCCTATGAATGCAAAATTATAGAGTCTTAATCCTTTATAGTTGAACAGAAAATTAGACACAAGGAAGACCAGGTTAAAATCAGAATAACAATAGAATTGGTGGTTTATGTAGGGCTATTTAATTCTGTGACTCAGAAAAGATGGATTTGGAAGTTTAAAAACTGTCAGACAAAGGTTGTCAGGGAAAAATTTGCAAAATAGAGTGATAGAGAAACAGGAGAAAAGACATAAAGAATTATAAAACATAAAGAACATGCTGAAGTCATAATTATTGAAAGTACAGAGAACAAATAATGCAGAAACTGCTCAGATACATATGACCTTATTTCCTATTGTTTTCTGCAGATTTACTGTGTGTAAATGAGGTTCAGCCTGGCTAAATCATCCTTGCAGTTGCCTCCTCAAGGCCAAAAGGCTAAGAGGAAAGGGAAATGCTGATTTTTTTAAATTTTATTTTAATTTTTTTATTTTTTTTTTTCCAAAGACATAAAGCCTGTAGAGTTCTGTTTCATACACTTAGGAAACCTCTTTCAGAGTACAGTGACAGTGATGATCAGAATGATAGGAGCACTAAGAAGTGGCATTACAGAAAGGTCTACTTAGCATCTTAACATAACAATACCACACAGAAAGGAGTCATCCTGCTAAATTGTATTTTGATAAAGTGACAAAGCTTCTTCTCAAAAAGTGATTGTGGAGGCATCCAAATGGCTCAGCCCCAGAAGTCGATGTGACTCAGAGCTGAGGAAAGTATAGAACAACTTCTTACAGAAACCACATCCCATTACCAGAAATGGCTCCATATAAACCCATGACAACAAGGCATCCTATCATTCTGAGCTTTTAAAAGTAATTTCTAAACAAAGAAATTTAAACAACTTGTTCTTTAAATTAGAAAACTTATTTTCTTGAGTTTTGGAGCTGTTCTATGAGCCACAGTGAACACAACAAACATGCTGTAAATGAGTTTCTTTTTCTTTGCTTCCTTACTTTCAGACATTATTACCAGGATCAAGTCCAAGAATTACATTTATCTCAAATAAAGAGAAGAGCATTAAGGTTTGATTACAGACATCAGCAAAACTGGGATGTACATTAATTGAGAACTGAAAGGCCTTAGGGTAGAGCTACAAACCAAATATAAATTTTGGCACATGTAAGCCCAGTTTTCAAAAGACATTTTTAGTGACATTTTTGAGACTTACAGAAAACAGAAATAAAGGAAATTCTAGCTAAAAGAGAATATGGAGCTAGTCCCATTTACATATAAGAGTAGACAGGGATCAGAAATGACCTGTAAAGGTTCCTGTGATTTTGAGGAGCACAAAGAATCCATGTTACTGATAAGGGTGATGAAAGACTGCTTCTGTTTGTGTTGGCATAGACCATGTTCAGCTCATACTTTTTGTTTGCAAGATTTAAAAAGAAAAAAGAAAGGACTGCAGATGGACTCTAGGTCTAAACTTGTCGTTAAATCTATAGGGGATGTTTCCTCTGCCACAAGAACGCAGCTGGATACAATGGTTTATAGTTCAGTCAAACACTTTTCTGTATTGTCAAAATTTCCTGCTCTCAAATCCTGATGTGTAACTTTAGATGATAATTCTTCATTGATTTTTAGGCTTTCCTAAAATAACCATTACAATGGTTATTTATTACCAAATAACCATTACAGATCTCAACAAACTCAAAATTTCTAAGGCATTTGGAATAGGAGCTAGAGATTGTCTTTCAATATACAGGATTTGCTAAATCTTGTTGAATTGGTATTAAAAAAACCCAAACAAATAGAAAGAAAGAAAAAGATGTGTGTGGGAATTGATTTTTAACTGTACCATCAACATGAGATGTTTATATGCTATTAGCAAGAAATTGCAACATGATGAACATAGCTGATTTGCTCAACAATTCTCGAACAAACTTATCAACTTTCTTTCCTCATAACATGAATGTTTGAGCTCATTAAATTGACTCTCAATTAGCTATTACTCATTCTGCCAGTTTACAGTGTTAAATTGTGGCAAGCAAGGTTGAATAATTAGCTCATTTCAAAGGAAAAATGGAGAATGAATTCTTAGTCTGTATACATGTATTATTCGAAGCAAAGCAAGTGACAGAAAAGAAACCAGACTAAGTGAAATCCTAAAATAAGATGGCAGAGCATACACAGCCACAGTATGAAATGGCATAGGAGAACTTTCCAGACAGGAGGAACAAAGAATCTAATTTACATGTAGAGACCTTTAAATTTTATAAGTGGATTTAGTTCTTAAATATGTGTGCTAGTGAACTAATTCATCAGATTCAGAGAGATTTTGCAACTGGACTTTGAATTCCTTGGAAGAGAACCTAGCTGTGTAACTTTTTCTATATTTTCTGTAGTCACAAAGGGATTTCCTCTTGGTATTTTTGGCATCTATGTTACTGTTTGCTTATCTTAATCAACCTTTTTATCTGTCAAGTTTGAAATGTTTGGTAAAAAAATGTTGCTTATCTTATCTATTAATTCTCGACTTTGTGAAAAATCCATTACTCCTTTTCTTTGGCATCAATAATAAGATGTCTGCTGAAGATTCACCTTAGCCACCTATTTTTCATTCAAAGTATCTCATTTTCTCTAGTAAGAAGGGAAGGTAAGAAAATCATGAATTATTCAGTAAATGTCAGGCATATGTAAAGTGTATAGTGCTTCAAGCACATATTATTCAAACCCCACCTTTTGATTTTCTGACTGACAATATCACTTTCAGAGTGAGTGAATTTATTTCATGCAGTTCCCAAGATTGATTGTTACTCAGAAAAGTAAGTTCATTGATATTTTCTTTTGCTTTTCTTGATGAAAGTGAGAATGACAAAATAAATGGCAAGTCTTTGAACTACTCCAGGGGAAAAAAAATCAATTATTTGTAAATTGCCAATTCAAAATTAATTCAGATATCCTCTTAATGATGTGACTGAGATGTTTTAGAATGTTCCAGTCCTCAATATAATGAAAAAGAGGAATCTCAACAACTTTTTTTTTTTAAAAAAAAAGGCTCTTAAAAATTCACGATGAGATGAAAATTAAAATAAGACAAGAGCTCCAAAATATTCTATGGAAAAGTTAAATTCTCTAGCATTTAGTCTGAGCTCATGAAACCAGGTTTACAAAACATAATTGAACCTGATTTTTTAAACCTTTTTGAACTTTTTTTTTAAAAAAGCTTTTCTTGAGTGCACACTCCTGAGATGGGGATCTTACGCATATTCCTAAAATATCTACTATTCTGGGTTTACCTACAGTTGTCCATATGACTTAAAAATCATATAATTATTTAACAATTCAATTTAAACATTAGAATCATAGATTCATAGAATGGTAGGAGTTGGAAAGGACCTTTAGAGATCATCTAGTCCAATCCCTCTGCAGAAACAGGTTCCCCTAGATCAGGTCGCACAGGAACATGTCCAGGCGGGTCTTGAAGACCTCCAAGGAAGGAGACTCCACAACCCCTCTGAGCAGCCTGTATCAGGGCTCCCTCACCCTCACAGTAAAATATTTTTTTCTTTTATTTAAATAAAACTTTTTGTGTTGCAGCTTCATCCCATTACCCCTTGTCCTGTTGCTAGCTACTATAGAAAAAAGGGATGCCCCAACCTCCCGACACCCACCCTTTAGATATTTGTAAATGTTAATAAGATCTTCCCTCAGTTTCCTCTTCTCCAGACTAAACAGCCGTAGTTCCCGTAGCCTTTCTTCATATGAAAGATGTTCCAGTCCACTGATCATCTTGGTGGCCCTGTGCTGGACTCTCTTCAGAAGTTCTCTGTCCCTCTTGAGCTGAGGAGGCCAGAACTGGACACAGGACTCCAGATGCGGAGTCCTCACCAGGGCAGAGTAGAGGGGGAACAGAACTTCCCTTGACCTGCTGGCTACACTCTTCTTGATGAATCCCAGGTTGCCATTGGCCTTCTTGGCCACGAGGGCACATTGCTGGCTCATGTTTAGCTCATTAGCAATCAATGGAAAGACAGCAGTATCACAAAAAAATCCACGAAAAAAAAACAGCCAAAACTCATAAAGTTTAACCCTTCCAAACCATTGTATTACCATTTTATCATCATTCATCGTAAAACAATTAATTCTGCTGCGTTAGGTATTAAAAATTCTAAATTTTATTACTCCAATACAGACAAGTATCCAACTAACAGTTTTTGATTGTTTGTATAGTGCAACTTATAGAGCTGCAAAGAATCAAAATGGATCCTATAAATGGTAAAATTATCCAGACTAGATATTATTATGAGCTAATACTTCAAAGCCATTGCACTGATGACTGTCTCAATAGCTAAACAACTACTGCTGGAAGCCTGAGGTTTTAATACTGACTGTTAAATATTGGTATGAAAAGTGGCTTTAGGACTCAAAATTGTATGTTTATAAAAATAAACTTTCACAAAGAATGTACATAGTTTTCTTTCACTTGGTCTGCCTCACAGAAGAGTTTGCAAATGTCTTCATTTGATTGCCAAGTATATTTTCTTAGCTATTTATCTACAACTTTTATTTATTATGATATGTTAAATAGTTCTCAAGTAGTTAAAAAACCCCTGGGATTCCAGTATTATTGCAGGTAGCATGGCTAACAGTCGCAGGGGCAATTTCAATAGACAAACATTGATTCTGTTGTCCATATGTATAATGCCTGCCTTCTTTGTAACTTTGGTACTCACTTGATCATATGGACAGTCTTGTCCTACTTCTACATTAATTATTCGTAAGTTATTTCTATTACAATTTTTCCTACTTTCAGTCATCCTCATTCAGGTTCTATCACTGTATTGTGTGTAGCTTTATTTCGAGAATCCATGAGGAATTCCCCATCTAGTATTTCCACTCAATTTCGACCAAAATTGCAATGGAATCTGTATGTCTATCAGGAAACAGGTTTGTCAGGCATGTTACAAAGGCTTGTGGAACGTGGCATTCTGACAGACTCAACCATCATTCAGTGTGGATATAAATAGATCAAAACACAAGGACCTATGGTGTACATGAGCTGGGATACCTCTTGAAAACAGCCTACACAAACACTGACCTGGCCTGTCACTGCTACAGATAGAGAGAGGCAACCACTCCAATTTTAATCAGTCCAAAAATCACAAACATAAGATAAAATCCTTTCTGAAAAAGAATAAGATACAAGGAGTACCTGTTAAGTAACTGCACCACAGGTTTCTTTAACAAGACCAGTAAATTCAACATGTTTTCCAGTTTATTCTACAGAAGGGAGAATGCTAGAGAATCTATTTTAGCAGCAGATAGGTGGAAATGGAGGGAGGAGGGAGAAAGAAAGGCATAATGCAAGAGTAAAACAAGTTTGCAGTACTTTCACTGGCACTCTGGTGCATTTTATTAAACTAGGGGAGAGGGGAGGTGTTTTTATTTGTTTGGGTTTTTTTTTTTTCATGAATTATGTTAGCTTGACAAAGGCAAATTCCACACATTTTTACAATCACGTTCTCCACATAAAACTGTTTTCCTAGCATCACCAAAAAGCAGATGGGAAGAAGTATTTTATTCACTGGATGATCATTTGAAAAATATCCAATATTTAAAAAAAGAGTGACATTACAGAGAGTTAGACTTCTGTATAATGGAAATCATAGGGAAAGAAACAAAAAATTTTTTCCAAGCAGTATTACAGTTTTCAAAGAGGACTCACTGTAGCAAGGTTTGTCCATAAAAATGTAGATTCCCAGAAACTATACATATTCTGCAGACAGTATTTGTGCAGTCCTAGCTAATCATACCACTTTTCCCTCAACCACTCTGCCCTGAAAGTTAAAAGGAGTTAATATATTCATGGAGGAGAGGAGTGATTTTTAAAGGCTTCATTTCACTCTGCATAGAGATAGAGCTGGAAAAAATAATCCCATGAGAACATCTTGATAAAAATTATGTCAAAATCTCAGGAGGCAAAAATTTACAATTTATAAGACTAATTTAGACAAAGGATGCTCTATCATAGGTGAAAATAAATTAATGTTGAGTAGTGTTTACCATTAGTATAATGAGCAAGAAAGAAAGAAAGTATGCAAAACATAAGCAAAAAGCCTGATCAGTCAGGCTCAAAATATTTAATACTGAGACAGAAAGCTACTGTGAGGATCACTTGGAAGCTTTAGTTAAGATTCTCGTTAATCTTTAAATATTACTCCTTCTGAGACAATAAAAGTAATGAAGAAAACAGTGATGCTACTACTGTCATAAATAGATAACAAAAGTCAAGAACTTTCTTTTATCCACAGAGAGATTCCACTACCAGAATAATAGTAACAAAACCAGCACAGATTGAAAACAAGCTATCAGAAACGGATCAGGGAAGGTTATGATATATTTGATCAACAAATTGTGGAGCCTCTGTAATTCTTCAATTCATTTGCCAAGTCCCCAGATAGAACTTTGTAATCAGAACAGAAAAGAAAATTGGGTTTAGTTCCACAAACCACAAAGGTCTCCTTTCATGAGCAGCAGGGTACTGTCCTCTGGCTGCCAAGAAATAATTCTCCCTCTCACATACATACTGGTGTTAAACAAGAAGGATGAAAGAAATTCTGTGAATGTTTACACATGAAGAGAACGATAATCAATTTAAAGATTCTTTTAAAAGATTGCTGGTGAGTCACCACAGTGTGCCCCTAGGGAAAAGAGATTGTTGTGCAGTATGTTATCTGCAGTCAACAGAAAAACTAATGTGCCTCTTTGCAAGACTGTCACAAATTCAGTAAAAAACACTGCAAAACTGTTACAATTTTACTTTGCAATCAGTATATAACAAACATGAAATAAGATCACAAAGTTGTAGTCAATAAATTTGCAAGCAGTGCACGGTCTTCCATTGCAACATGAGGATATAATGTATGGGAATATTACTGTTGTGTAAGCAGAAAAAAATCCATTCTCCTTCCCTTCAAGTCAATGCCCATGACTCAGTTTCTCACAATTTCACAGCAGAGTTTGTTACTTAGAATATAACAAAGATCTAAAGGGTTTTTTTAGTGGGAGTTGTGTTGTTTTGGTTAATTTTATTTCAGTTCACTCAAGACATAAGGTAAAGTCTGCACAACTATCCAATTGTACTAAATGAAGTAGGGAAAGCTAACATCCCAATGGGTCACAGATCTACCTGTGAGCCTCCCAACAATTTATTGAACTATAATTCCTTCATGGTCTTCTTTAGAAACCTAGTGGACACAGATGCAGTTCTCTGGTTTTATTCTGTGACAATAATATTTTCTAGTCTACTCATTTTGATTCTTCCAAATTTGTATAACACATCTAAAACTTAGACGATGACCCCTTTCTCCTCATATCCCATCTAAAAGCCTGTCTATCTGCAGAGGCCGTATTCAAGTGACAAGCAAGGCAGGATAATGTGATAAATCTAGGACTTCAGGTACCTTTAGCATAAAAGGCCTTCACAGTAGCTGTTCTCCAGTTGGTTGACTCCATGGTTACCTAAATTTAGTCTGTAAAACCTAGCTGATTGACAAAATTTCCTGATTAGTTGTTTTAGTCAGAGAAATTGTTCACTTCATTTATACTGCCGAAACTCCATTATGATTCTCAGTTAACACAGAGAAGAGACAGAGTCAATCTATCTCTCTTTTTAGAGTCCACCATGTATAAAGAGCGTTAGCAACTGATTCAGAGCTAGCTTGTTCTCATCATTTCCCAATGCTCATGTTTCACTGCTGTTTCAGTAGCATAGGTAAGAGTAATTTAGGAAACTTTGTACACAATGTATCTTTGTATTCCTTCTGTCATTGTTGAACTGCTTCCTATTGGGGTTTTAATTTTTCATGCTCACAGATTTTTTATCTTCTCTTGCACAGTCTTTCTTTCTGTTTTGAAAGCTATTCTAAAACTTGTTAACCAATTCATAGCCAAATGGCAATTTAAGGAAATGAAAATGTAGACCACAAATTGGAGACACTGGAAGAACCACTACAACATATCAGGTCTAGGAAAAGGCTGACATCTGCTTCCTAAAGATATTACAAGTGCTTCCTTCGCTTTATGAATCATTATATACATGCAGCATACCTCAGTGAACCTTGATAGATAATCTAACCTGCTGTCCCAATTTGATAAGAAATTATAATACAACTTGAATTTGGATAGTTTTCTACAAGATAAGCCATGGAATTTCTAAAGCTCTTCAGCTCACAAGTTGTCCTGGCTTAGACACGTCAGGGGACAAAAGACTGCTCTGTCTGGACTGAAACAGAGAGAATAGTAAATCTAATCCCTTCAAACTTTAAAGAACTCTCTGAGCCACAACAAAAATGTTGTATTGTTTACCACTAAAGGACAACTGATATATTCTTTAACCTTGCTTGTATTCTAGGAAATTCTACAGTATTCCCTCTTCATAAAACCATGACGTGCTACTTTCCTTCAAATTCACTTTCCACAGTTTCTAAAGGAGTTACACAAAACATGGAATGAAACTTCAGGGTTTTTCATAGCCTGAACAGAAATTGGAAATTCCATAGAATATCTCCATGACTTTGAGTCACTTTCAGACTTTCTAGTTAGTGTTAGTCCAGAAGATTCTTGGCTACAGATTGCTAGGACTTTAAGGGAAACAGATTAGAAGTTACCAAAGAGGAATATTTCTAATAAAATATATGAGAATCTAAGGAAGCCGATGAAACACTACATCTTGGAAATTTACTTCTGCAGAAAAGATTAAAAAAAAATAAAGAAATCTGATTTATTTTCCCTTTACTTTAAAAAATATAATGGTTTTCTGTTCTTGAAGCAAACAAAACTATGTTTCACTAGAAGTCTAACGAGACTTTAGGTCTGGCCATGCTTTATGTGGCAGAAATCACAGGAAGGTGAAAGTACCTTATAGTTAAGAATAAGATATGCAAGTACTCTGTTGAGTTTTTGCGTTTTCTCTGGAATTGTAAAGGAATTTTTAGACTCTACCTCCTTCACTGTTCCTGTAAATGTCTTTCTCTTCCATTCCTTCACTTTCACCATTTCTGCTCATAAAGAAGAAAAATCTCCAACTTTTCTGGAGACCTTAACCTGTAAACATCTGATGTGGTTTGGCCCAGCCAGCACAGCAGCACCACAACAGTCTCTCGCTCGGTGTTCCCGTTCACCCTCACCCTCATTAGGATGGCGGAGGCTCCAGCGAAATGGGAGTAAAAAGATAAAGTGTTGTGGATTAAGACAAGAGCAGGGACGGCTCACTGCCAATTACGGTTCCCGGTAAAACAAACTCCAGTACTCGACTTAGAGAGGAAAGTAAGAAAATTTATTCTACAAGAAACAAAATGGAATAAAAGCAAAAAGGGAGTAGGATGATGAGAAAATTACAACCAGAACTTTAAGATGTCCCTCCCCCATCCCTCCTTTCTTCCCGGGCCCAGCTCACTGCCCCCAATATCTCTACCTCCTCCCCTCACAACGGCTCAGGGGGGCAAGGAATGGGGAATGTGGTCAGTCTCTCACAGATGGGCTCTGCTACTTCTGTTTTCTCAGATGAGAGTGACTCCTGGCATTTTTCCTCTGCTCTGATATGGGGATCCTTCCCCGGGAAACAGTTCTTAATGAACTTCTCTGGTGTGAGTTGTTCCCAGCAGCTGTGGCTTCTGCCGATACAGAGTCCCTCACAAGAGATACAGTCCTTGGTGAATATCTCTGGTGTGGATTCTTTGCCATGCTTGTAGTTTCTGCAGTTATATCGTCCCTCTCCTGGGACAAGGCCTCTTTTGGGCACAGGTCTGATGAACTGCTTTGTTGTGGGTTCCTTCCCACAGTTACAGCTGTGGATTTCGGGTCCCTTCCTCGGGACACGGCCTGCTCCATTCATAGTGATAAAAGGTCCCTCCCAAGAGACACAGCCTGCTCTAGCCATAGTCTTAAAGAAGAAAATCACTGCTCCTGGCTTGGGGTCTGTAGTGAAGTGAATCGCTGCCCCTGATCTGGGGTCAGCTTTAGCAAAATGAGTCTCTGCCGCTGATGTGGAGTCTTTAAAGACATGAAAATAAATTTCAGCTTCACCAGTTCTCTCCAGAGAATGCAGGGGAGTCTCTGCTCTGGTACACCTTCTCCTCTCTTTCATCACTGACCTTGGAGTCCGCATGGTTGTTTCTCTCACTGTTCCTACTCCTTGTACCACCACCAGCCAGATGAAGAAGAAGGGACAGAAGAAGGAAGAAGCAGGAAGACGATGGAGGAAGAAACCTCCTCTTCTGGCTTCTTCTTAAAACGTGATCATGGAGGTGTCTAATTGGCTCAGCCCCAGAAGTGGGTCTGGCTCAGAGCTGGGGAGAGTTGCAAACAACTTCTTACAGGCGCCATCTTTACAGCTCCTTCTCCCTTAACAGAAAAGGCTATCATGTCAAACCATGACAACATCAGTTAATCTCCTTTAAACATTTTTGTCCTACATTCTTAGTTCAATATCTTTAACCTTCCAGCATAGTAAAAATTAAATAACTCTCAGCAGACTCATCAGTGCTTAGAGACAAAATTATATTCAAAATTTAATTTGGGGAGACTCAAAGCAGAATCTGATGTATTCACAGTATTCCAAATCTTTGTCATCCTTGGGCAATCCCTTCTTTATAAACTTTACAGAGGAAATCATTCTTTAAAATATTGTGATGACAATTGTTATTATAAATCATTACTTACTTACTTCAGAATTTATTTGGTTTGACTTGAAAAACAGATGAATAAGCACAAATTGATAGGTTTGTAGGCCCTATGTATAAGATTCAACAAGAAATATTTCTTAGGATTTGTGCTGATTTTTTCTGAGATAAAGTTAGTTTTCTTCAGAGTAGCTATTATGGTGCTGTTTCAGATTTGTGCTGAAAACAATGTTGATAAGAAAGAGATGTTTTTATTGTTACTGAGCAGTGCTTCCAAAGTCAAGGTCTTTCTGTTCTTCTCACCACCCCAATACTAATTGACCGAGAGTGCACAAGAAGTTGGGAAGGGACATAACTGAGATAGCTGACTCCAACTGACCAAAGGAATATCCCACACTCTATGACATCATGCTCAGCAGTAAAGGCTGAGGGAAAAAGGAAGAATGGGGGATTGTTCAGAGTTTGAGGGGATATTTTGAATTATGGCATTTTTCTTCCCAAGTAATTGTTACAGATGATGGAGCCCTGCTCTCTTGGAGTTGGCTGAATTGTCAATGGGAAGTGGTGAATGAGTATTTTTACTTTGCTTGCTCATGTACCTTTTGCTTTAACTTTTAAACTGTCTTTGTCTCAAGCCATGAATTTTCTCACTTTCACTCTTCTTATTTTCTCCTCCATTCAATCAGGTGTAAGTTAGCAAGTGGCTGTGTAGAACTTATTTGTTGACTGGGATTAAGATACAACAGAAGTATTTTTTTCAATAACTATAGTTCTTGAGGATTGGGTAGATTCTTATGCAACTAATTAAGAGTAAACTGGGAAGGAAGGACTCTCTGTTGTAATTCTACCTTATATAGCATTCTGTTCAAGCCAAAATGAACGTCTTTAATTGTTTTGCATATTATTAGAAAGCAACAACAATAAAATGAGCCAATGCTTAATTTGATTGCTCTTTTGTTTGAGAGGATGTTTCATCTTAGTCAGCAGGTAGTCAGTTCTCAGTCCCTGGTACTCTGTGGACTTGTGCAAATTAAATGTTATCTTTTGACTCAGAAAGACATATGTCAGGTTGAAAGTTACTCATGTATTACAGTTTCTATTCAGAAAATACATTTTAAGCCCCATATTTTAAAATATATACTACACTATTACCAACTAGCAGCCTAATACTAGGTTTTTCAAATTGTATTGCAGTATACACAGAGGCCATAAAGTTTTCTCTCCTTCCATGTGAAAACTATGACTCTGTGATTCATTGCAGATTCTGAAGGGAAGTATAAACATATGGAAGTACAGGAAGGGTGCAACCCGCAGACTTTCCAGATCACAAAATAAAATTCACTTCTGAAGGATGTAATACGTCAGAGAATTTTATGTATATATATGTGTAAAAGTGACACTTGAAAGCAGAAATTAGCTGTTAAACCATAAAATACGTCTGAAAATATTTTTGCCTATGGATCATCATTTTATAAAGGAAAAGGATGTACAGAGACCTTTCCACATCATATTAGCTTCCCTTCTCAGCACCAGATGTTCAAGGAAGTAATGGACTGTGTTCATCTTTCCTATTTCAGACACCTAAAAGTTGTACAGCTGAGATGAATACTTTTTTTACCCTTCAGTGAGGAGAGAGGCTTCTAGGGTCCAACAATTCTCTCTCTTTAAGTGTCCATGTCTCTTTATTAAGAACAAAGGGCTCATAAAAGGAATGTTTTAGTTTTATACCTTGAGGCAATCAAGTTACTGACAATGTATACTATAGGATGATAACTTAGTGCTCTGCTTTACCAGGCTGCCAATCAGCTGACCAATGGCTTACAATTAGGTTTACCTTTTTAAGTACTAGTTTTACTAACCAGCAGAGAAAAAGATAGCCATACTTTCGTTTCCATCTGAATTATCCTTAAATGAATAGCATTATCTAAAATGGAATGTAAACCTCAAAAGAAATGTCATTCATGAAAAATGTTAAACCTAGAATATGTAGTTGGATTTTAAAATGGAGAGCAAGCAATTAATATTTCCTAATATAGAGGATTTCTTGACGAGATTAGCAACAAAATTAAGTAATACAAGTACATGGAACAGGAAGCAGCAAATGAAACACTTAATTTGAAAAAAACTCTAAGCAAAAAAAATAAATACAAATTGTCCTTGTAAATAAAAATTGGATGGTGATGTTACTTATGCTGAACACTGTTCTTCTGGTAGTTGAACTTAGAGGCAGTTTGCCTTTAGATTGAATGAAAGCAGACTCAAAGGACCACATGATATTTTCTCCACTGATTAAATTTCTTATATTTGTATATTGCTTTTTTCAGTTAGCCCTGCTAGTTTGAAGAAGATATGATTTTCAAGAAGTTAAAAAAATAGAATAAAAAAACCTTGTTATTAAATATGCAGGTTTATTTATTTGTTTCTCGTTGGGGCTCTTGGATAACAATTTTAGAGAATATGCCAAATTATTGTGAAAAAAATTGTTAATCATCTTATAGAGTAAGAAGATAAAACAATTTGTATCACACAGTGTTCCTTCAAGTATTGTATTTCATTTTCTTTCACTAATCTCATTCAAAAACATAATTGACACAGTCAAAAATATTGCAATTCACAAGAAGCAAGAGTTGAATAAGATAAACATTTTCTGGGGAGAGAAATTCTGTCCAAGTGAAAATTCACAGAAATATATGTATTTTTGGCTTTTCTATGGTATGAAATGTTGTATCATTAGCTGGCTTTTGCTTTTAATGTATCCAAAAGAAAATATTTGGAGTATATTTGGAGATTATGAGCTATTGCTTATTGTATTTCCTATGCTTATGAGATAAAGTGTATTTTGAGCTAACTCAGATAATCTTTTATAGACAGAACTTCACACAAGTTTTCATCAAATATCTCTAAATTGATTGTGTATCTTACATTTTCTCTTTCAGACATGCATGGTTTGAAGGCTTTGGGGCCTTTTGGGGCCATTTTAAAGAGATGTTTGAAGTTATTTGCATCTTTGACTATATTCAGTCATTATGATTTTTACCTCGAAGCTTTCTTTTTGAGAACTGGTTTTGGCTTTGCTCATATTTTTCTAAAAAAAAAAATCTAATTTTTTTTTAATTCTTCTAATTTAATTATTTGCTTTTCTGATTATATTTTTATGTTAGGCTGTGTCTTTTATATTCATTTTGAATATTAGTGATTACTCCTCCACATCCCTTATAGATCCTCAGGAAGAGGATCCATATGAACATAGATCCATATCCCCTCTAGATCCTTCATCAGCTTCATTGCCCTTCTTTGGATATGCTCCAGCTCCTAAATGCCCCTATTGTATTGAACAGCCCAAAACTGGATACAGTATTCGACACACATCCTCAGCAGTGCCAAATATAAGGAGACAATCACTTCCTTAGGTCTGCTGACCACACTATTCTGATATAAACCAGGCCAACCAGGGCTGTTGACTAACACTGCCAGATCCCTTTCTAGCCTGGCAGCTTCCTAGCCACTCCACTTCACACCTGCAGATGATTGCAAGTATAAATTCATTAAAAAATTATTTTTAGCTATAATATATTTTTTTAATTCCAGCATATACAAAATAAGAATTCAGACTGTTGCTTTCATATATATATATATATATATATATATATATATATACACACACACACATATATACGTGCTTATGTCTGTACAAAACACAGTTCTGTATGCAAAGACTAAATTCTTCCACTGGAAATTCTTTAATAATTAAAGATCTTGAAGCATTTATTTTTAAAAAAGACATTGTATGTCTAATATTATGTAGGCAAAACCTTTCAGTATCTTCTGAATCTTCCCCTCCTACATTCTTGATACCTTGTTCTTTAACCAGCATAGACAGAAGGCTGATCCCAGCCTTTTGACACTCTGCCCTCAGATACATCAACAGGATGCTGTCCATATTATCACTGTACATTACAATTCTCTCAAACCACACTATCATTCGTGAAGCCAAGGGCTGGTGTGACTCTTACCCACATTCAAAAAGCATTTCCATGATTAGCTGTTGCTGCCAGATCATCCAGACAGAAATATCCCTTGCAGTCTACTAAATTATAGCATGACTTACACTTCTACGTTTGATATTGGTGATTGGTGATTGGATGAGTTGGCATATAGTTTGAAGATATGCCTGAACAATTTTATGCTGAATTATATGAATATGTAGACATAATATATATTAAAAAACAGGATGTGAAATCTTGTTCCTATATCTTAAATATTTTGATTCTGTTCCTTTGTATTAAACATTACTCACTGAAATCCCTTAGCTATATTTGGTAGGAATCGTACGTTTTTCCTCAAACTATCCACCATTCTTGCACATATTTTGAGGATACAGATGAGTAAAGATTCAGTGAAAAGTCTGATTTACTGAACATTGTAATGACTCTCCTTCAAGATATTTTTTTATGGAGTAATAACTAATCTTGTTTAATAATAGAGAATATTTATTACCTTTACACTGCAAAGGAGCACTGACATGATCTTTTACATTTTTGCATGGTGTTTTGATTTTAATTTGTATATCAGAACTATCCTTTGTTTTATCCATTTGCTTATGGTAGACAGCTGCTTCTGATTTAGACAAAGAATAAAGGCTTTCTGTACAGAAATACTGTTCTACATTTAAAGCTCTTTTCAGTGAAGTCCTAAGCATACACAATGTTTGTTTTGCAAAAGATAAAGTTTATAAGATAAAACCAATTATCACTCAATCTGGTTCTGCTCATCATTTCCATTAAAAATTAAATATTGACCTTTGCAAAATGGAAATTAGTCATGTTCACTTTTGTATATATTTGCAAATCTATTTCTCTGAGATTGTTGCGCCATGCCAGCTATTTCCCTCAAGACTACTCTGAAACAGAAGTCCCGTTTCAAGAGATACTTCTTCAAAATTCTGGATCATCCTTCTCATTTATAACCATAACCATCAGCAATCCCTGTAGGATCTATGATAATAATGGAGTAATTCTGCAATAGTTTATAATTTCCCATAACATTACATACCATTCCTTAGGTTTCTGTTCAAACATTATAAAGACATAAATGTAAGAACAAAATAACAACTAATTTCAACCTTACTCATGATGAAATGAGTTTGAAGTAAGTTTGTCTGTACATTTTTCAGTATATTGTCACAATGCTTATTCTACTAGTTCTTTACCATTTTTTCCTAGATGTGGTGATTTTAGCCCTGTCTGGGTGCCAGATGCCCACCAAGTCATTCTATCACTCCCCCTCCTAAACTGAACAAACAACAGAGAAATATAATGAGAGGTTTTTGAGTTAAGGACAGGGAAAGCACTCAGCAGTTACAGTCATAGGCAAAACAGACTCAACTGGGTGAGAAATGGTTTGATTTATTAATGAACAATCAGAATACAGCAGAGAAATAAAACCAAATATTAAAACACCTCCCCTCACCCCTCCAAATTCCCAGGACTTTCCTTCCTTCCCCCCACAGCAGCACAAGGTATGGGGGTTACAATCAGTTCATTACAGATGGACTTTGCTGCTGCTTCTTCTCAGGGGGAAGCCTCCTCACACTACCCACTGCTACAGCGTGGAGTCCTTTCGAAGGGAGATAGCCCTCCATCAACTTCTCCAACATGAGTCCTTCTCGTGCGCTATGGTTCTTCACAAACTACTCCAGTGTGGATCCTTCCCACAGGGGCAGCTCTTCACACACTGCCTCAGCATGGGTCAGCCACGTGAAGAATAGTCCTTCAGGTACAGACTGCCTCAATGTGGGCCCCTTACAGGATCACAAGTCCCGACAGCAAACCTGCTTTGGCCTAGACTCCTCTCTCTCAATGGGTTCCCAGGTCCTGTCAGGAACTTGCCCCATCGTGAGCTTCCCATGGAGCCTTAGCCCCTCAAGCCATCCTTTCGCTCCAGTGTTGGGTCCTCCATGGGCTGCAGGTCAATCCCTGCTCCTCTGTGGCCTCCATGGACTGCAGGAGGACAGCTGCCTCACCATGATCTTCACCACAGGTCTTTCTTCCAGTGCCTGAGCACTTTCTGCCCCTCCTTCTCTACTGACCTTGGCATCTGGGAAATGTTCTCATTCTCACTCCCTTCTGCTGTTGCTTAAGTTTAGCAGTGCAGTAACTTCTTCTCCTTTTCAAATACCTTATTTACAGAGGCATTACCTCAATCACTAATTGGCTCAGCTTTGGTCAGTGGTGGGTCCATCTCAGAGCTGACTGATTCTGGCCCTATCAGATACAAGGGAAGCTTCTCATAGCTCTTTGTTTAAATAAGTCACACCTATAACTCCCCACTACCAAAACCTCACCCAGACAAAACCATCACACTAGGTTTAGTAATTGGTTCTTCACTACCTTTCTACAGGCAAATCCTTATAGTATTTGTTATTGTACCAGTATCAGACTTACATATACAGGGGCTATGGTGTACTGGTCTTCTGTTTTCACCTGTACAAGTGTGAGAGTTTTATTTAACTTAAAATAGTTAAGATATATTCTTGTGAACCATCTTTGTGTTCATGCTGGTTTTTTTATGAAAGATTTGCTACAGTGAACCTGTTATGATTTGCACTAGCTGTCAAACCATTCTACCTTTTTAAACTGAAACCTTAAAAAAATATGTTTTCCCATATTGAAACTTCAGTAAAAGCAGATAATTGATTTGTATGGCATTCTGTGTCTTCATCTAGGATTTTATTAATGCTAATCACAGTCAATGAGAGTTATACCAAGGACTGCTGGTGAGAGGGATGGCTTAGCTATCCTGGCTTGATTGCTCCTTACATCCATGCAGGCCTCTAGATAGTTAAAATATAATTTTTCTACATGAGAAATGAAGATTTTTTTCATACCTCTGAAATGATTCAGTCAAAATTTGTTCATTTTTTTTAAGGTCACCTAAATGTCCTATGATTCCCTTTCTTAGGACTAGCTCTGGCCTGAACTGTAGGGCAGGTGATCTCTACAGTGTCTCTGACCTCTGCCACAGCCTGCTGCCCATAGGTGATAGCCATGAAAAGAGTGAACTGTATCAGAGGAACCAGGGGTCTACAAAGTAGCTTCACAAACAAACACATCAGCTTACCAAGAAACATATGAGAAACGTGAAAATTTGTAAAAGGGGATAGAGACCTTGGAGTGGAAACAGAAACAGATAAAATGAGATTTGGTGCTGCCAGAAATTTTCCCACTGTCCTTGTATCCTCTATGAAGCTGTGAGGGCTACCTGCCTGTGACACCACAAGCTTGTGTGCTCCAGGTAAGGGACTGACAGTACCAAATGCTACTAGTAGGGACTCATCCTCAGGTGTGTGGATGCAGCATTCTAGGGCAATTCCTCACCACTGCATGGATTAGCAGGTTGCAGGGTGGCCCATGGGCACATGTAATGTCAGAGCACTCTGACATTAATGTCAGAGCACTCTGGAGCACACACACCAGGTGTCTGTACACAGGGAACTTGCACTCTCAGGAAAGGCTGTGTGTGCTGGTAACCTGAAGGGGCCAGGAAGTGAATGTAACTGTTTAAATATGGATATGGGGTATAAGAAATATTTGAGATTAATTCCTGAATGGCGCTTAGAGATTTTCAGGTCTATAGTAACACTTGTGTCTTCATATTGAGATAACATTGATCAATCCACTCATTCCTGAATGAGCAGACAATACCTGGAAAGGGAAAAATACTTAACAGTGTAACTCATTGCCTCTGTATATCTTTGGCCTCCAATCCCCTCCAAATCCATTCACTCCTTCAAATAACTCACCTCCACAGTGTTTCTTCTTCATTACCTTCTTTTCACGTTTCTTGCATCCCTGCCATGAGATACGACTATCTTGTTCCCAGTTAACCTGCTAATTATTTAACTGGCATGTTGTTTGACTTTCTAATGTTTACACATTTTAATCATGCTTAACTTATAGCAAGCCAACTATCAACAAGCCTTCTATGTGCTTTTGGTCTGATGTTGTAAAACGTTCTTCAGTCCTAGATGTCTGAGGACAGTCATTGAAGCCTCCAAGATCATGACTACCCGTTGAAACTCTTTAGGATATTGTAGAATTTAAAGACAATGTTTGTTTGCCTAATGGGGATACTTGCCTATTCATTCTTTTGGGACCATATCTGAGCTAATGCTTAATTGCCTCAAAACCTTTACATCTAATTACTGGATGTTTCCAGTACATTTAAGCCCTTAAGTACTTGGCTGTGCTGGAAACAAAGTAGAATGTAAGGCTGATTTCTGAGATAGCAGCACACGCTTAAAACTCAGTTTATGATATGGAGAAATGGACCTTAATTAACTCATGACAGTTCTGATGATGAAAGTATCCTATACATGAAATAATCTCTTCCTGAATAAAGATGAGAACATTAAAATATATCTATGTGTCATATTCAAGAGGAGAAGCTGAGTTCTAGCTTTGTCAGCTCTGCTATTCACTGTCATTTGCAACTGAGGAAAAATGGAAGTGCACATCAAACATAGACATTTCCTAAATGCTTTAAGAAATAGCCTAACTATTCATAGTATGGTTCCAATAATCAAGTCTATGCACAGAACATGAAAGAAAAGAAAAACAAAAAGGAAGAAAGAAAATAAGCGATAACATGACAAAAGAAAGTACAGCTAGAATCCTCCTTAAGGTGACCAGGCATATTCAAGGATTATACCTGCTTTTTGTAAATACTGATAATGAGGAATTTCTAATTTTCCAGAATACATTTAGAAAGATGGGTTAAATTATCTACAAAAACCCTTACATATATGATGTTCTGAACAAGGAAAACAGTCTTTTGCATGAACAGATTCTAACATGTGCCTAACATGTCCTAGAGAAAATTCACCAAAGGAAAGCTTATAGCTTCTAAAAAAAACTTAAGCTGTTTTTGTTTTTTTCTTATTCGTATCTCTCCCATATTTTCTTAATCATATTATACCCTTGCCTTCAAGAGATTTTTCTTCTATCGTGCAAATATCCCATTTGACAGAGATTAATTTATGCCAAACTATTATTTACATAACAGTTTGAATAACACAAAAACACATCTTTTCAATAATTAGCCAGTCACACACAAGAAGAATTTAATTATATTTTATTTAATTAGATTAGGCTAGCTTGAACATTTTTTTTCTGCAATTGTGCGTCATCATTTAAGTTTTTTTCCAAACATGGACTCTTTTTCTGTCTAGTTAATGTAATATATTTAATTGTAAGTAGCTTGCTTGTGGTGAACTAAAATTTTATTGCTTAAGCTTATAAATGTTGCTTTGAGGTGCATTTAGTTGTGTAGGAACTTAGACAAAAATTCAGATTCTGTTTTTGCTGAAACATACCACAGCTCCATGGATCAGACTGAATCACTGAAACATTTTATTCACACAAAACCAGAGAAGTGCTAAGCATATGTACTCATGAGACACAATGTTTTTCACTGCAAATATTTCACACAAAATAAAAACTATGAACTATTTTTGCTATCTTAGCTATCATAATACAAATATTTCCAGTAAGTCATAATTAACAACTCTAGAGATATATACTTTTTAAATGAGATCTATAAGAAAGAAACAATGCATTTACTTTGGGGTAGTTGTTATCTCTTTTCATATTTGTGTTCATAAGAAGTAAGAATTAATTTGGTCCTGCATAAAAAAATCCCAAAATACTCCTAATTTTTTGTAAAACATTCAATGCAGAATACACCTTCTGAAAAGAATCTTGACATCCTCATTCATGCAAGCCTTGGATGTAAGCAATGCTGCAGCTCAGGGCTATCATTCTCTTCCCTTGTTGAATATGGAACTGTGCAGGACGGAAATTTCTTCACTAAATTCTGAGCAGGAATTGACTATCTGTTCTTCTGGTACATAAAGTGATATCTCCCACTTTGGTCATATTTGACTTCTCTGCAATCAACCAGCCAGGCTTTTGTAGTTATAAAATGCTGCCAGACTGACCTATTTTGTCCTTACTTTCAGATGAAAATGTTAACTACAGAGAACTGTTCCTAAATTTGGTAAAATTCTTAGAGGAATTCTATTCTCTTCAGTGAGATGATGAAACAATACCTTGCCATAGGCTTCTTACATTCTTTTCTGTATTCTACACATTCTAAACATGCTAAATGTCTTCCATGAATGACAGAACCCAGAAAGTGGTGATCACTGGAATGGAATCAAGTTGGAGTTCTGTGGCCAGCAGAGTTCCACAGGGATTTGTTCTGGGGCCAGTCCTGTTCAATATCTTCATCAATGACCTGGATGAGGGGACAAAGTGTACCCTCAGCAAGTTCACTGATGACACCAAACTGGGAGGATTGGCTGATTCACCAGAAGGTTATACTACCATTCAATGGGATCTCAACCAGCTTGAGAGGTAAGCAGTGAGGAACCTCATGAGGTTCAACAAGGAAAAGTGCAGAGTCCTGCATCTGGGGAGGAACAACTCCATGCACCAGTACAGGCTGGAGACTGACCTGCTGGAGAGCAGCTCTGCAGAGAGAGACCTGAAAGTCCTGGTTGATAATAAACTAACCATGAGCCAGCAACGTGCCCTCATGGCCAAGAATGTTGTGGTAGTTTGACCCTGGCTAGATGCCAGACACACACCACGCCACTTGATCACCCACCTCCTCAGCAAGCCAGAGAAGGGGAGAAAATAAGACAAATGTCTCGTGGGTTAAGATAAAAGCAGTTTAATATAGAGATAGCAAAGCCGCGCGCGCGCAAGAAGCAAAGCGAAGCAGATAAAGCTGTTACTCTCTACTTCCCATCAGCAGCGATGTCCGGCCACCTCCCGAGAAGCAGGGCTTCAGTACACATGACGGTTGCTTTTGGAAGGCCCAGAATGAATCTTGCCTCCCCCTCCTGCTCCTCTCCCCCAGTTTATATTACTGAGCTGACGTCATATGGTATGGAATATCTCCTTGGTCAGCCTGGGTCAGCTGTCCCAGCGATGGTCTCTCCCAAGATCGTGCCTACCCACCGCTGTTGGTGAAGGTGAGGGAAGGAATGCTGGAGGGACAGCCTTGATGTTATGAAAGTGGTAGTCATAATATTTATATCAACAACAAGCACAGCACTGCAAGAGCTACTGTGGAAAATCACTACCATCCCAGACCCACTACAAATGTCAATGGCATCCTGGGGTGCATCAAGAAGAGTGTGGGCAGCAGGTCAAGGGAAGTTCTGCTCCTCATCTACTCTGGCCTGGAGACATCTCATCTGGAGTCTTGTGTCCAATTCTGGGCTCCACAGCTCAAGAGAGACAAGGAACTTCTGGAGAGAGTCCATTGCAGAGCCATCAAGATGGTAAGGGGACTGGAACATCTTCTTTATGAGGAAAGGCTGCAGGAACTGGGGCTGTTTAGTCTGGATAAGAGGAGACTGAGTGGAGGATCTCAATATTTACAAATATCTAAATGGTGGATGTCAGGAGTTTGGGGCATCCCTTTTTTCTATAGTAGCTAGCAATAGGACAAAGGGTGATGGCATGAAGCTGGAACACAAAAGGTTCCATTTAAACATAATAAAAAACTATTTTACTGTGAGAGTGATGGAGCCCTAGCATAGGCTGCCCAGTCAGGTTGTGGAGTCTTCTTCTTTGGAGGTCTTTAAAACCTGCGCAGACACATTTCTGTGTGACCTGATCTAGGTGGACCTTCTTTGGCAGGTGATAGGGCTAGGTGATCTCTAAAGATCCCTTCCAATCCCTACCATTCTATGATTCTGTGTTCACAACATTTTTAGAACTGCTATAATATTTCATACATTGATGTATATAGATTCTAAAGTTAATAGGCTTGATTTAGTTTAGTTCTTCTCATACACCAGAAACAACTTGTGAATATTAGAGATTTATATTAGAGAGTTTTAGAAATAAATCATTTTATGGGTTCTACTGACCTACTGATCTTGTTGTCTATATGCTCCAGCTAACCTCTAGCAGTACTATCATGTTTAAGTTCTGAAGTGGAATTCAATATACTCTCTTGAACTTTGAAAGTAATAAAGACAGTCCCAGATTCCTACTTCAAAGATCCAATGTGTTAAGTAATCTTGTTCTGAGGTTGAAATCATTACATCATAAGGCTGCTGTGAGCTTCTGAATTGTATATATTTACAAATGTAATTTTCATAGGAATCATGGTGTAGTGGAACATATATTCCTCTCATCTAGACTAAATGGAAAAATAGTTATTTTGCCTAGAATAACACATTAATAACCATGGTAGATCTGGCCCTAACCAGTACATCTTGAATATGATGTCTTTGTAACAGGACAAGTATGAGTTGTTGATAATAACGAAGGGGTAGAAAATCCTCCAGGGTTTAAAACTGAGTGTTATTGTCTAGCAAAGTGAACTTACATGGTGCTCAATAGGCAAAGCTGATCTGCTTGCTGTTAAACTGAGAGTAATTATTGTGCTTCTGTTAGTAAACCAATTCTGTACAACAAATCTTCATATGTGTAACACGGATCCCTTTCTACATTTTGGACAAAGGAAAATTTCAATAGCACCTGGTACTCCACTGAATGCAGATACCCATGAAAGGCAGTAAGTTTAGCTGTGGCAGGAACACTGCTTTGGTTTGGGAGGGAGAGGTGGAGAGGGTGTTGGAGGTTCAGCAAATGGAAGACAGAAAGTTTGTCCTATCCTGCTCATCAGCTTTCAAGCTTGATCTACTGACTGAATGGGAAACAGAAGCATCAAAACACCCATGTATCTCAGTACTGCCACAGCTGGGCTGTGACCATCTCTGTGTTTGCTTAAATACTTTAATGTACACCTACTCTAGCCATTTTTTGTTCTTTGATGCTAAGCTTATACTTTTATTTCTTCTTTTTGTCTATCAAATTTACACAACTTTTTGCTCATTGCTCTATGTCCTTCTGCTCCTGATTTTAGCCCAGTCTTTTATCAATCAAAAAATGTATCTTTGCATAATGTAGCAATTACATATATCAGATTCTACTGGATTTATTTTATGCCATATTATAATATATATAATTATAAGGAATTAATAAGACTTGATGAATAGCATAACAATGTAAAAAAAAAAAAAAGGAACATAGGAGGTAAAATCAGAGATTTTACTTATCTATCCCTTCAATAACATGTGAAAGTAAAAACTTGAAAATTGGTAAGAATTTTTTATTTTATATATCTAATCTAAAGGTATATAATTAACACAATACACAATGGCCAAAAAATAGCCACAAGTATCTCAGAAACCAAAATGCAAGATTATCAAACTGGTAAATATATTGATTGTAGAGTGAAATAGGTCCTTCTTGATTCAAGATCTAAGCCAACCAAAGTCTGTTGGGAATTTGAAGATGTTTCCCCTATGTAATTATGAGTCCATTTCCAGGTTTCTTGACATCAGGTATCTGCCACTTGTAGATACATTGGATTGAACTAGGTTTGCCATTGATTTGATTTCAGTGGAAGTTACTATGAACTTTTCTGTTTGCAATGTTTTATTTTTTTCAGAAAATATTGAATTTTGCTTAAAATGTTAATAGTTTATTTTTATCTATGTAGAGCTACTCATGTTATTTACCACAGAAGTTCTTCTTTGTATTTTCTTCCTTAATTCAGTTTTTTGTATAATTGCTACTTAAAAATATTAACAGATTAAAAAGGTCACTAACTCTCCCTCTGTTTTCCAATGGGACAATAATCTGTAGTAAATATTCAAGAGAACTACTCTAAAAATTCATCAAGAACTCCAAGAGAAAGGTTCAGTTCTACAAAAACGTACTGCATCTCAAGGGGGTGACTATTGTAAATATTCATATTTACTTAAATGATTTTTCACAGAATTAATATTTTGCTAGTTGCATAAATTGGATAATCAGAAAATAAGGCTTTTGAAATGAGTAACTTAGTGTGGAAACGTGTTTTTTATTACAAAATATAGTGACTATGTATAGTTTTAAAATTCAAATTCTTGCTTGGATTGAAAGTTCATAAAAACTGTGGAAAATTCAATCTGATTTTTGACCTCCTGTGCTAAAACTTTATTTTCCAGTCTCAATTTCTTTCCTTCCAAAAGAAAATCTTTAAAAAAAAAAAAAAAAAAAAAGTGGTATAGAATGAGTAGCTTTCTTATAAGAAGTCTAACCTGATTTTTTTTCACTTCTATATATAAAAAGTAAAATTCTTAATAAATTCAAATTTAATCTAAATCTGTATTCCACTGATGATATCCCTTCTTTCCTCTTATTTCTTTGATTTTCCACCTTTAACTTAATGGAAAAGGAAACTTGTTTCACATAATGGCACAGTCAGCCTCTGTTGGAAGGTAACTTTGTACTATGCTATTCCCCAAATACTCATTTACAATGTTAAGTTTTCTGCCAGCTTAAATAAATGTATTCTAATTTACTTGTACTTGACAGAATGTTTCACACTGATAGACAGCTAGCTGATGACTGTAAAAGTGTTGTGAAGAAAATTTGAGAGTTTTCCTTTTTTTACCATTGCTCAGGGATTTAAAACTTAGACATACATATATAAATAATGAATTTGCCTTTTAGTTCAGTAACCTGACGGGGTTTAAATCTCATTTGGTTGAGTTATAAATTTCCAGATTACAACAGAGAACCTCAAATATCTAAAAAGGATTTCTGCAATTACAGAAAGGCTGAAAGAAGACAAAAAGAATAGAATTTTTTTTCCCCCTCTGGCAGATGGAGGAATGGAAAAACTTGAAATGGAACAACCAAGTCAAGCTTTCAGTGCTTTGATCACTTACGTCACATTCTAGACTGAAAAAAACCTCAAGCTCTCTTAAAGGAAACATTAAATTTCTTCTTAATTTTTTTCCCTATAGAAAGTACTCTGTTTGAAATCTGTTAAAAGTCATAACTGTTCACATATTTTGTCCAGCTTAATTGGATCCAATATGTAGATCCCCTGTACTAAAAGTAATTTTTTTTTTTTTAAAAAATGGATATAGGGCTGTCTTGCAAATCAGATTATTTATTTGATACATAGAAATATCTTTCATGTGGGTATGATGAATGTATGTGTTTTGCTTGCATATTTGTCACTTCTTCATTATAAAAATACTTATTTAATTTAAACTTCAAACATAAAATGTATCATGAACATTCTTTCTGATCCAAAAAACAGTATAATTTTATCTTGCAGAAAAAATCTTTGATATTAGGGATATGACTTTTGATTATACTAGCAAAATTATCTTGAATTCATCACTGTTGTATTGAGCAATCTTTAATTCTCTCTCTAATTAATTTTAAAAGTACTAAGATCTTTTTCCCTCTGCATAACAGAAAACAGAAAGGCAAGATGAAATTTTTAATTTCAGGAAAAAAAATCAGCTAAAAACTATGTAAAACAACTTGAAATTGTTTTACATGTTTACTCTCCTGCTGGAGTCTGTCATTTTAGAAGATATCTAGCATGTACCAATAGTGGTTTATGTGCTGATCCTGACCTATTCTGAACTATTTATCTCTGACCTAGGTAAATAGTTTCATCCTTTGACAGAAATAGATAAGAATTTAGAAATGGCTCTATTTCTTTTAACAAGAAAAATCAGTTACAGTTATTTATAATCAGAAATTACACCTAGTGGTGTGATGTAGCTTACATAAATTATCTGAAATTTAAGCTAACGTAGAAAACTACGTGGCACCTGATGAAGGATTTATTGAGATTATTACAGGAATAGAAGTGCTATTTCTTAATACAGCATTCTGGATAATACAGAAATAACTCCAGGACAGACTGAAAAAGTACAGCTGAGGAAGGTCAGCACTTGCAAAAATAACCCTTCAGTTACACTTCCTTCTACAAATGTAGAAGGAAACAATGTAGAATACTGTAAATTGAGGACAAAAAAGTAAACAGTTGATAGACAGCAATGTCAAATCTCATATATTCTTACAGAGCAATCAAAACAAATGAGAGTTGAGTCTTAGAAGTCTGTGCTATATATATATAACTTTCTCCTATCCTGTGCAATAAGAATGTATGTCAAGATTAATCTAAAATACCCACTAAACTCAAAAAGGGTTCTACTCTAAAAAGCACAGACTTAAGTAACATGAAAAAGATGGAAATGGTGGTGAAATACCTAGAAAGATCCTAGAACTTTTCCTATAACCTCTTAATTACCAGGAGAATGTGATGAATTTGAGTAGTTTTCTAAATAATAGTTTAGTCCTTAAAGACTAGTCTGAAAAACTAGGATTAAGACCCCTTCTCTTACACAACAGTGTGTTGCAGTGCATCTAACTCAGTATTGTAAGTAACCTTACAATTGGCCTGGAGGCTTGCCAGCTGGATCCATCTCTTATCCAGCTGAACCACAGAGACAGAAACCCAAACAAGAACTTCCATCCACTTCTCAAATTGGAGTCAACATGAAAGCAGGAGACAGTGACACTTTGTTCCTCAGGCCTTTTCTCCGTTTCTGCAGCACAGTCTTCCTCTATCTTGTTGCTCTTCAAGTTGGAATGCCATGACACTTTGGACAAAATTGAAAGTGGGGTCAGATCAGAACAAGAGTAAACAGCTCTTTGCCCTTTTCTTGCTTTAGACAGTTTGTCTTGATTTCACATCTGAAAATGGCAAGAAAAGCAATAAACTTATGAATGGAGATACTAACTACAAGGTCAAGATGTTTTCTGATAGTACCCTAGGCATTAGTAAGTTAGATATCCATTACCTGTGAGACTTTGAAGAATATTTCAAGAAATGTGTGGAGCACTATGGATGTTCCAGGAAAATGTTAACTGAGATGCCATTACCTAACCTGGCCCCTTACTAAGACTCTAACTGCCAACAAGCTGAGCTATGATGTGAAACTCCAAAGCCTCACACTATACAGTTTTGGCAGTTAAATCTTGCTTTCAACAAAATTGGGCTGGTTTGTTAGATGAATATTGTAAGAGGTTTCTGCTTTTTTTTTTTTCCTGTCCTCTTGAGAGTAGTTTAGTGATTTACACTGGAGCTCACCACAGGAGGGATCATTTACCTGTCCACTAAAAGCTCCATAAAGTGCAGAGTTTAAAACATTTCCATTTCCTTTTCTAACCCATTCAGAATATTAATGCTTATGGAAGAGTTTAAAACACCTTTATCTAATAGTTCAAAACAGATAACTTGATACGTTTTGGAAAAAAATAGATTGGTTTGGGATTATTTTTTCCCAACATGCAAGAAATGTGGGCTAGAAGACTTGGCTGTTGAGGCTAACAAACCTCTTTGTACCATGAAAAAAATGTGTAGTCAATAATATAAACTTCCATTGATAATATGCCTAGGTTATAATAGAAGGATAATTTTACCTCCCTTCAGTCTAATACATACTTCTTTGGGCTGTTTTATGTGTCTCACTGTGGTAAGCAAAAGTTTTCAAAACAATAATTCAGCTTCCAGTGATGCACACCACTTCTGAGCAAAGTCTTCCACCCGGTTGCCTAAATGACATCGAGAACTAGAACAAAGACTTCCAGAGAGAGCCAGTATGACAGGACAAAGTCATGGCACACCAGCTGCCCTAAGAAAAAGAGACTTCATGTTTTGTTTAGTCAATATTACACCAGGAAGAATTTAAAACAACACTTTAAAAGAGGCGTGAACATTTGTAAAAATGTTTTTTGTTTCCTGTTTTATATAAGTAACTATCATGGCAAATCTGCAAATGATCTTCTACTCTGCTTAGGAATTTTAAAAGTACAGCAGATGGCTGACAATTTCAGCCATCCCCTAGTAGTTTAACTCCTCTTTAGTTACACCATACAGTTAATTTACTTTAAAAAAAAAATGGCGTCAGGCTCAAACTAAATCATCATGTACAAAAATCAAAGGCTGAAAAGTATGACTGGAACAGATGGCACCAAAGGCAGTATGGTAAAGAGGTATTGGTTTAATAAGAGTAAACGTTGAAAAATACTCAGAAAATTTAACAAAAACATAAATGACCAGAGTTAAGAATATTATTACGTCAGTTAAAAGTCAAAAAGTACCTATAACATGAGAGAACTAAAATTAGAGAGTACTTTTAAAAAGTAAAAAAATGGCTTTATTTTGGTGCTTTTGTGTTTTTCAGTTTGTAGGGTACCTTATAAAAATGTTAAATCAAACTCATACTGCAGTTTGCATGATGTTTCATTTTGCCAACAACTTTGTCGATTCCATATGTGTTGGCAACTGTGTACTTCTCTGTGCCTAGTTCAGGAACATTTCCACATCTTTTTTTTTTCTTTCCCCTGTCCAACTGTCTCCCCATCTCTTTTCTCCATCACAAAAATAACAAGCAGTTCAGTACTGAAGTTTTTTTTCCCTATATAGCAGAATGTAATATATGTTATTTGTCTTTCAGTAAAATATAACAACCAAATTTTTTCATCTCCTAGGAATCTTCCCATCACTTGCAATAATCTCAATCATATAATCTCTTCCAATAAGCTTCCTGGGGACTTCTGCATGTAGAAACTTATACCATCATACATGAAACATTTTAGGCTCACCCAGCCTCTAAGTTGGTGTCAACTTGTATGGTATCAACATTCAAAGTATTGTTCCAAGCATAATTGTATCACTGCAATTTACTGATAACATTCAAGACAGGATTTCCTGTGGGCTGAAATTTTACATGCAGTATCTCAATTCAGGAGCACGTGTTTAAAGATATAATATCGACAGAATCATTTGGGTAGCTAAGAGCAAACTGGATTAACAAATAAGTTTTATAGATTATACTTGTACAAAATTATGTGAAAACTTGATATTAAAAAAAATGCATGTAGCAATGTAGACATTCAGTCTTTCTGAAATGAAAAAGTAAAAATAATGAAGGAAATAAACTTTTAATGCTATTTTGCTTTTCAAAATGCTATCAAGATCATAAAAGCTATGTTCTAGGTTGCTTCCCTTGACAGGAAAAATAAATGAGAAGGTTAAAGATCATCTGTGCTCTTTCTGCCTTACTTTTATTTGATTTGTTATATATAACACCTACTAGTTATCTACTAATGGATAGGTAGATGTGCAAAAGGCATTACTGAGGTACCTAATCACTGTCCATCACAACAAAACCTTTGAGGTAACAAAGGATACTTCAAAACTTGTGACAGATTTGATCCGTCATGCTTGGCCATCCTGTGCTCTAGATTATTCAGAGCAGAGGACATGTTGAGGCAGGTCACATCTGATTTTTAGCCTGCACTGCTTGAAATTACTCTCATGGAACTCAGATATGACAAGAAAGAGCAGGACTGTATACCTTAATCTTGACATGTGGTCAGGTCACAGATAAGTCCCATGCCTACCTTGGGAACTGAGATGTACACCTATGGTCCCACAGCGCATAGGACTACTAAAGACTGGATAAGTTGGTTGGCACATCGATCAGGTTTATTACTTCACTGACTTTTTAAATTTATTTATTTCTCTTTTGTCAGAAACATGTATTTCAAGGATGCAGGGATTTTGATGTCACAGTTTGCAACACAGTTTAAAAAAATAATGGCAGAAACTGAATTGGTACTTCTCTTCCTGCCATTTAATTTCTAAATGTATGTAGTTAAACCACAAACTGATTTTTTGCTATTAATCTTGGCCATTTTTTAATTTGAAAAATGTGACATATGGTTTGACACGTATAGCTATTTCTCTGTTAGTGAAATCAGATATCCTTGCAAGAGAGATGCAGCAGGGAAAAGAAATCTGTGTAATTATGTTTAAAGGAAGTCTGGTGTTTGCTTTACTACCTCTTACTCTGTTGTATCAGTTAGTCAATTCTATTTGCATCTGCTCAATGAGAGGTGCATCAATTAATTATTAAAGCCATGTATGGACATATTCCACTACTGTATTAAAAATATTTTCATGTGCCATTCAATCCAGGTGTGAAAACTACTATCATTGTATGCTAAATTACCAAATTTTAGCTAAAGGAATTTTCAGTTCTGCTGAAGTAGCTCTTTATAACAGTACAATAGTAATACTGAAGTAGGTCTTTATAAGATATTGGAATAGAAATTATCAGAAATATTTGAAAATAAGAGATGTAATTTTCATCATTTCATGTTGTATAAGTGGGATGTGTTGAAGGGGATATATTTTTTTCTAAAAAATTTTCTATGGGTCTAATATTGAGTTCAAAATCATGAAACTGGAATCAAAACATTCAGTATGACCAAAATGTGTTGATGTTATAGACCTTGACCTTCTGGGGTTTTAATTGCTTTTGAAAGACTTTTATAATGTTCCTGGTTTGATTTGGAACAAGAAAAGACATTAAAATAATGGAAATTTTTGTGAAATGGAAAAACTGGTTCTTGCTTAGTCTCCAGTTCCTCCTCATCTAAAATCTGTTATTTTTCAAAATGCAAGTTCATTAAGTTTCTTTGTCCCATAAGTGTCTTCAATGATCTCATATTTTTCTTCAGAATATTCTTGATCTCTGCCACAGTCATCCAGGCCTGGCTTTGGGTTTTATTGAGATTGTCAACCTCTTAAAATATCATACAAGTGGAGCTGTCTCTGTTTGCCAGATGAAGTTACAGTGCTAGTCAAAAGAAAATGTAGAATAAGAGGCAATCTGACTTCCATCCCCTTTTTGTACATTACCTACTGAAAGCATTTCGTCTCTCAGTGACAAGGCAAAGAAGAAAATAACTACCTCACTTTTCATACTTATCACAGACTTGTAGTGATGTTTTGGAAGAGGGTAGGGAAAAAGTATTTAATGAGAGAAAGACAAGAAACAGTTAAAAGGATGGGAGGAAAGGAAGGAAAATTGGGCAAGAACACACTGTGGGCCAGTAAAGAGTTTATGTTAATGTAGCTACCAGTGAAAAACTCAAGTGTTAAGGTCATATTAGGGACAATTGTATCCAAGCAGACTTCAAGATGTTATTTGTGGTACTTAAATTTATGGTTATTTTAATATAAACAAGAAACAAGGAAATAATTTGTAATCAAGAAACATATATAAACTCCAACTTGAAATTCTATTCACAATTTGTTAGCCTTTGCTCATAAATCAAATACTTCATAAATTTACTCTTCCCTAGTGAAGATACAGTGTCACACTGAAGCCTAGGTCTGTTCTTTACAAATAACCTGTACACACTTGACCATAGAGATTTGCTGAATAGCAAATATACCAACAGAACAGTCATTAGATGAAAGTGTGTGAAAGATTCAACAGATATTATGAGATTTTACATTTATGAAAAAAAAAAAATCCTAGGCAAAATTGAACATATTTTAAGATAATTTTGAAATCTATGTAGTTGACAAAGTTCTATTTTATTATACTACTTTTTAGTTTATAGTCTGTGCTGTTTAGAAATAAATTTACTATCATTTGCTCTCTGTAAGTAATTGAAATGTACTGACCCTTGTAAACTTACTAACAAATATGTAGGAAATAAAGGGTTTGGGTTCATTGTTGGTTTCTTTGAGTGTTTTTCTTCACATGCATTAGACACTTTTGCAGAATAATAGAAAACCCCAAAGCTAGTGCTACAGCACAATTTTAGAACTGTGGTTTTTCGTGCCTTGTTTATATTAGGTAGGGTTTTCCTGTCTGCTGAATGAGAAATGAAAGAAATTATTTTCAATGTTTACTATGGCAAGGAATGGCAGAAATTAAACCTACTGGATTTTCTACTGTGTGCCTGTCAATCCAGTGGCGCCAATCCTAACCAGCTGTTATTAGTGAGGGAAGTTTCATAATGTTCACGTCTACAGTTTGTATCCTGAGGTTTACCACATACTGTAGTGTCATCCTTCACAGACTGAGCCGCACTTCAATTTCAAGAGAGCTATCATGACTGTGCATATATAGAAGTGATATGTAACTTACAACATGACTTACATAACTTGTGCTTTTTTTTTCCTGTCTTTCAGTTGTCCAAGGATGTCTTTTTTTTTTTCTAAAGCTTTATATACATGAATGCTTTCATAACTCAAGGAATTTTCATTTTCTCCAGAAGATGATAAAGAGACTTTGAAGGCAGAGAAAATCCCATGAATCTTTACCAACAAAAAGTCTACACTAAGTTACAGAGATGCTTATAAGAAAATCCAGACGTGAATGCTAAAGCTAGACATTCTAGAGGATGTCAGTAAAAAATACTAGTTTTCTTAATTTATAAGACATTCAGACCAATCTAACTGAACTTTGAATAACAAAGTGCAGAATAGATATGGCATGGTCCCTTTCACATACAAAACAGTTTATCCTTGTAAACACCTGTAGTGACAGGTAGTATGAATTACACTTACTTTGATTTACTTACGTCCATCTAAAATTCTTAGAGTTACTCCTTACATTTCTCAGGAACAAAGTGTGTGTGAAGTCACACAGCCATCCTTGGGGACTACTCAATAAAGTTATTTATTTGGTTTTCTGTTTTATTTGGAATATGTTAAAGAAAATCGCAATTACTATATTTCCTACTATTTGAAGACTATGACAAAAACAATTTCAGACAAAGGTTATCGTGGCTTTCTATCATTCTTTAGCTCTTATCTCCCCTCCCTCCACCCCAAATCTCCATATGATTTTGACTGATTTAAGTACATAGAAATGTGTTTAGGTGCTCAGAACAGTCACAGAGGGACAAAGTTCAACAAATGAAAGTTAAAGATACTTTTTCATACATTCTTGATTGCCTAAATGCCACAATGTACTGAGTATGTTCAGATGATAAAGCCAATTTTTTGACGTCTTTTTGTTTAGATACCAGATACTTCATGACAGTGCAACACCCTCTGCCACCTTCATCAATCTTCATTTGATTTAACAGATAAATTACATTAGAGCGAATGTTCTAGTGCCTCTACAAGGAATTGAAATCTCACTTTTCCCACAGTTGATCTTAGAGTGATGCAAGCTGCCTGAAGCAGATACAGGTGCTGTATCACAGAAGATGAGAAAGACATACATATCATTGAGAAGGAGGTAGAGGACAACTCAGCTGTTCCAGGATGGGGACACCATAGAACATAGTGAGAAAGAACTTGCAGAGAAAAGAAGACTCAAGATTCAGAAAGTAACCCTCCTGGTAACTGTAAAAATTCAAGGAGCTGCCTGACTGTGTAAAGATGTCAGCATGCTGTGCTCTGCAGTGTTCGTGATGGCTGTAAAGATTTTGGAACACTCAATACACTCAGAAAAAGAAAAAAAATCAGTCAATTGATATGTAATTGTTTAGGAACGTTTCTAGAGGGTAATCATGAATTATCTATTACATATAATTATAGTTACTTAATTCACTTTCACGTAAAGATGTGGACTTGTTATATAATGTGGCAGCTGATAAGCAACATAACTATTTTCCAATCAGTTCTTCGTTTTTATCCATAATTTTATATGCCAGATCCATGAATAAATCCCTGATACCTTATACTGTATTAAAAAAAAAAAACAAAACAAAACAAAGCAGATCCATTTTTCAATGTTCTTTGTTATTTTCTATTTTTTTTCAATGTTTCCTGTCGTTTGTTCACACCAGTCTTTAGTCACCCTAATGTTATGCCCAATGCTTGACCTAATTATCCATCTTTTTTGTAAAAAAAATACTAATTTTATTCTCTGATTAGCACTGTCTTCTTTAGTTAGTTAATATCATTCCCATGACTGTTTCATATGTTGCTGTCCTCTTAAAAGACAAGCAATTCACTTCCACAAAATCTGCAAGCTTTCCTCTTTCTATATGATCTTTTCCTTCACTACTCATGTCCCATTTTTATTGACACTATGGGATATCTGAGGAATACTGTAATCCAGTGTGACTTCAGGCAATTTAAAGAGTCTGAAGAAGAACAAAGGCTTTTCTTGGCTGAATTATGAAGAAGTCTGATAAAAAATTATGGAATAAAAAGAAAAAAAAAAGCTTTTCTTGTATTAGGTAAAACATCACGTAGCTAAGCAATCATTAATAAATTGGCAATATTAGTTGCAATTTTCAAAATATTGTAAGGCAATGGATCAAATCCCAACTATTTCAGGTGTCACACACACACAAAAACTTTAATAAGGTTCTTCTATTATGGTTGTCTAGGAAAGTGTTCAATTTTTTCTTCAATTGCTCATAAAAATATATAGGGATGTGCAACAGTTCATCACATCAGTTCAAATGTAGGCAATTTCGTTGACTTTTTGAAACACCTAGCAGAAAAACGTGTTCAACAGCAAAAGACTCTAGACAGATACCAACCTATCTTTCTATTTAAATATGAAATACTACATAATAGATGATAAGAAACACATCTTCTAACCAAAAAAAAAAAAGTTTTATCCTGCAATGTAGTTTGGGAAGTATTGTACTTAATGATGAATAAAACCAAGTGCTTTGATAACTCTTTAATGTGCTAAGTGGTAAATAAACATAAAAAAAATACAGTTCAACTTTAAAATTTTATTAAGAATTTGGTAGGTGGGTTTTTTTGTAAAAATGCAGCATTCATCAATATTGGAAACATCTATTTTAATAAAATATTTATAAAAAATAGTCAGCTACTAGAAAGAGCAACTTCTGAATTTTAATATTTAAAGTTAAGAAGTTATTGACAGATAGAGAGTTCTTTCAATAATATTTAACAATTGAAAACCTTCCAGCAGCTAAAAATCAAATTACTAAAACAAATTTAGACTCAAGAACTGCACAGTATCCATGACATTTCACTTTAATAAAATTCAATGACTAAAAAGTAATTTAGAAAACATCCTTAAAGCCTGAAAAGCATGAACAGAATGATAGCCTATGAATAATACCCTGAACATTACTCCTATCAAGATACAGTTCATGTAAGATACTATACATCCCCTGTCTCTTCCCACCTCCATCTTTGCTGATAGAACAATTAACCTGATGGCGATCACTATAGTGTTCCTCCTTTTCCCCTAGAATCATTGCTCGATGTCCCCTTATTGCTTACCCTTCATGTCCTCTGCCCTATCAACAGTCAGTATTTTAAGGAGACAGCAACTTTCAAGCAGTATTGTCTTAGGAAACGAGCTCCTTTAATGAGATTTTCTTTTAACTCAGGCAAGATACTAATGGAGCAGGTCATAGGTGCTGTATATTAAAGCTTGGATGCCAGATCTTTGGCCACAGTCTATCACAGTCAGCAGATGGGAATGCATCTTTGTGAGTGCATGTGAGTGTTACACTCTGGATCTTTATTGCTTCATATATTGATATCTTTTTCAGACCTTAATTATCTCTTAACATCTAATTAAGCTTTTAAACAAAGCAGAAAGTGTCACCTTTTGTTTGTCTAAGATAACCTTGAGTGCAATTGCTAGAGACAGTGCTAATAAAAGCCTGAAGTAATCATAAAGAGCCAAGCACTTCTCATATAACCTTTTCTTTTTTCTCTGTGTCATCAAGATAAGTTCTGCTGGACAATTAACAAAGGCTCCTGCAACTCCGTGAGCTCTTTGTCTAGACCTAATGTGAAAGGCTTTCTCACAAACTATAATAAAAATACATTTAATTTTTAATGCAAATGACAATTAGAAAGTGCAGGAAGTTTTCTCATATGCCACAATTTTCTATCTTAGAAACATTTAGAATTAATTGCAGACTACTTCTGACTGCTCTGAACCTTTCGCAATCTAAACTTAATTTAATCTGCCCTGAGCAAGAGGTGAGACCAGACAACTTCTAGAGGTCACTATTAAACTGTAATAATTTATGTCTCTACATAACATTAGCCACATATATGTTATGTCTATACATAACATACCACTCCTCAGGCAAAGAAGAGAAATAGTTAAGCCACTGATGGGGAGTGAAGTTACATAAAAATATAAATTCCTTCCTTGGACGAATTTGTCTGAGAAGTTACCACAGCAAGGGGTGCAACAGCAGCCAGAAATGAAAGACAGAAGGGAGAGAAACTTTATTCCAGTTACTCAGCAGCTGGTTTGAACTGTGACTAATTTCATGGCTAACTGTGAATAGCTGAACTTTAAAAATAGTTTTATGAGAAAATTTTTTTTTTTTTAACATCAGGTTTCGGGGAAATGAACAAAAACTGATTTGTTAGTTTTGAGATACATTTTGCTAGCACAGTTGAGGGTCAATCCTATCCCTTCTCACAGACAAATCAATCAGGTTGTGCTGAAGGCTAGTAACATGGAAGAAAGACAGAGTATGGCAATAAGGTACATAAAATGGATGTTCTTTGTTAGATTGTGTCTAGCTCAAGGTAAATACTCTGTGAAATTTGTCACCAAGAAAGTGTTGTGAAATCAGGGGTTAGGTCTAATGATTGTCTTTTATGCAGAGCCATCCAAGACTTTTTCTTCTTTTTCTCCAAAGTCAGACAGAGATATGTAGCAAAACTAGCAATATTTTTTTACTAGCACGCACTTGGCTGTGCACACTTTGTTAGTACATTTATGTTTTCAATTTTTTCATACACACCAACTGAAACTGGAGCCCAGCTCATTTTTTTTTTTTTTTTAATAATCTTTGGGTTTTCTTCTGCATTTTCAGTGACATAATCTTTTAACTGAACAACTAATAATGATGACAACAGTTCTGTAACTCCTGGTCTGATATAGGGTTAAAACACTGAAAAAAGGTTGAATTTTTGAAAATTTTAACTGCCTTTTGAGCTTCTTTAAGATTGTTTAAAAAAATCAAAATGGCCACCATCAGCAGAGAATATGTCTTACCAGGACAAGACTTCAAATCCTGTGAAAACAATATCTAATAATTCAACATGCAATGCTTGTGGAGAATGGACAGGAAGGTAGATTACAATGGTACGTAGGATTGATTTTCCTCACTGGAGCACAAATGCACTGCTCAAAAGCAACATCTGCCAAGCAACATTGCTTGCTTGCTTCTTTATGTGTTTATAGTCAGCATAGTCAGCACCTTTCTTTTCAGCATTCATCAATGCCAGGCACAGGGTTTGCTTCTTGTGGGCTTAGATCCATACTTTCCTTGGGAAGATGTTCATCTAGGTATTAATTAGAAAATCTGTGAGCAGATAGTTTTTGCAGCCAATTTATAAAGGGCATTTTTCGTTTGGAAAACTACATTGGCTTTGTTTTCAGTATGATGAGCACACTTTTTTCTGTATATCTATATGATTTTCCTGTTGATTTCATTGTTCGTAATTTATTCTTGGACCATTTTCCCTACTGTCTAGTGTCCTACTACATTGGGAAAAGGAATTTGCTCATTTCACTGGTATCTATGCAGCTCTATTTCTACCTACTATGGCCTCCAGACAATGAAGCACACAAAGTGTATGAATCTAAATATCAGTGCTGCAATTTGTAAGGTACCATGACCTCTGTGGAAATGAACATTTCATCTAAATGAGAATTTGATCCTTCTTTTAACAACTTCTTTTCATGCTGGTTTCTATATGAGGTAATTTAATTCCTTACTAAAACCTGTGTGAACCATTTTTATTGGAGAGTCCTCTACTCCATTCTTGTATAACACGCGCTACTTTTGGCACTATTTTTTTTGAGATACATTGTTTCCACAAGTTTTACAAAGAGAATGGGGCTGTAGACATGCCCCATATCATCTGAGATCATGAAGTGCTTTAATTTACAGACCTCTAATCATACACAATCTTTTTTTTTTGTACTACCTCTTGAAAAAGAAAACAATTGTTGCAGAATTTTGTTACTTCAGTGTTCTGCTTTTCTTACAAATTAGTCACAGTAACGGTTATATTTGCTGCTCTGCTTTAATCACGACAGATGTACAAGAACTCAGCTTTATGCTGCACTTATCATAAACTGCTTTAATCACAAACATTTAAATCCACATTAAATGATGTGGTCTTCAAGTAATTTGCGTGTCTGACTGCTCATGGGTAAATAACATTTTTCATGTACTAACATTCTCACTGCTGCTGCTATGTATTATAAAACTGAACACTTTGTAGTATTTTAAAATATTTCAGATCTTGCATCAAGTTACTTATATTTTGTTTTATAACTTAATCTTAATTACCATAAACTAATATTCCTAAGAGTTTCATAGTTATTTATGTGTGGCAATATTTTTATTACTAAATACTTATTAAATTTACTGTATGACAACATTTCATTATAAAATAAGCTGCTTCTTTATCTTATATACAGTCTTATTTCCAGTGTTTTTCTGTTGAAATGGTCTGGGAGAAAATGCAAGTCAGAATCTTCTGCAGGGAGGTTGAACTAGATGATCTCTAAAGGTCCCTTCTAAACCTACCATTCTATGATTCTATGAAAAATGTGATTAAACAATCTGAGTCTCTGACTTAAAAATGTCTTTGCTGGTATTAGAGAAGTCTTCTCTCAAAGTCACAATGGGATACTTAACAGGAATTTTATTTTGTCTTTAGTTTTACTTAATCAGAATACAGAGGAATTTTCAGTTATAAATCTGGTAAGACTAAAACAAAACAGCCTAGATTCTTCTTATCTAATTTCTTAACACCAAGAAAAGGAAATGCATATTAGTAACCATCAATATACAGAAGAGTTAGGATTTTGTTCCCATAAGCATGGATAATTTTCCACTGGTCTGTCAGCAAAGTGCCCTTGTGGCCAAGAAGGCCAATGGCATTCTGGGACGCATGAAGAGTGTGGCCAGCAGGTCAAGGGAGGTTCTCCTCCCTCTCCACTCTGCCCTAGTGAGGCCTCATCTGGAGTAACTCATCTGGAAAGGCTGAGTGAAATGGGGCTATTTAGTTTGGATATGAGGAGACTGCAGGGGGATCTCATTAACATTTATATAGATCTAAATGGTGGATGTCACAAACTTGGGGCATCCCTTTTTTCTATTGTCTCAAGTGACAGGGACAGGACAGGAGGTAATGGAAAAAAAAAAGCTGGAACACAAAAAGTTAAATTTAAATAAAAGAAAAAAACCTATTTTGCTCTGAGGATGAGACAGCCCTGACACAAGCTGCCCAGGAAGGGTGTGGAGTCTCCTTCTCTGGAGATTTTCAAAACCCACCTGGAAGTATTCCTTTGTGACCTGATCTAGGTCAACCTGTTTTTAGCACATGAGTTGGACTAGATGATCTCTAAAGGTCCCTTCTAACACCTACCATTCTGATTCTATGATTATTAGCAGTCGACATATCCAACAAGCATCCAGACATAGATGAATTTTCATCTGTTTCAGTCACCCACATCCTGATGGTTAATTTATGCCATTTTTCATATAATATTTACTGCTATTTAACCTACTGAATAAATTTTATTCTATCTATTGTTTGATACAAGGGGATTTCTTATGTTAATTTCTTGCAAGATAGACATGTAAACAAGTAAACAATCAGGAAAAGGAGGTAAAAGTCCTGCATGGATGAACAAGTAGCTACTGGTACAACTCAAAGAGAAGAATAAGGAGGTGGAAAAAGGGCCTGGTCTCTTGTGAAGATTTTAAGTATGTTACCAGAGCCTGTAGGGCTGAAACTAGGAAGGCTAAAGCCCTTTTAGAATTAAATCTGGGAAGAGATATAAGGGAAAATAAGAAGAACTTCCTCGAGTACATCTGCAGCAAAAGACTAGCGAGAATGTGAACTGATTGTTGAATGAGGAAGTTGCCCTGGTGACAGAGGATGCACAGGAGGTGAAATTATTGAATGCCTTCTTTGCTGCAAAGGCTGATCTTCAGGAAGTCCAGCCCCTGGGAGACAGTGAGATAGTCTGGAGAATAGAAGAATATCCCTTGATGGAGGAGAATGGGGTTAGAGACCTATAGGGCAAGCTGCACACCCATAAATCCATGGGTCCTGACAGGATGCACCCAGAAGCACTGTGGGAATTGGCTGATGTGATTGCTAAGCTGCTTTCCACCATTTCTGAACAATTGTGGAGCACAGGTGAGATGCCTGAGGACTGGAGAAAGGCCAGTGTCAATCCAGTCTTCAAAAGGGCAAGAAAGAGGACCTGAGAAACTACAGGCCAGTCAGCTTCACCATCATCCCTGGAAAGGTGGTGGAACAACTCATCCTGGATGTAATCTGTAAGCACACAAGGGAAAATAGGATTGTCAGAGGAAGTCAATGTGTGATCAAGGGCAAATCTTGCTTGACCAAACTGATAGCCTTCTATGATGATATAACTGTCTCAATAGAAGAGGGGAGAGGAGTGGATATCATCTACCTTAACTTCAGCAAGGTTTTTGACACTGTCTCCCATTACATGGCTTGGAATGTAATGGCACAGAATTGAGTTGGAGGCCTGTGGCCAGTGGAGTTCCACAGGGATCAGTTCTGGGACCAGTCTTGTTCAACATCTTCATCAACAACCTGGATAAGAGGACAGAGTGTCATCAAGTTTGCTGATGACACCAAACTGATTCCCCAGAAGGCTGTGCTGCCATTCAGTGAGACCTTGACCAGCTTGAGAATTGGGCTGGAACTCATGGAAACTCATGAGTTTCAATAAGTGCAGAGTCCTGCACCTGGGAAGGAACAACTCCATGCCCTAATACAGGCTTGGATTTTTCTGTTAGAAAAAAAAAACTCTGCAGAGAGGGACTTGGGAGTTCTGGCGGACAGCACACTAAATGTGAACCAGTAACATGCCCTCGTGGCCAAGAAGGCCAATGGCATTCTGATGTGTAGTAAGAGTGTATCCAGCAGATCTAGGGAGGTTCTCCTCCCCCTCTGCTCTGCCCTGGTGAGGTTTCATCTGGAGTATTGTGTCCAGTTCTGGGCTCCGCAGCTCAAGAGGGACAGAGACCTTCTAGAAAGAGTCCAGTGCAGGGCCACTGAAACAATCAGGGGACTGGAATATCTTCCTTATGAGGAAAGGTTGCGGGTGAACAGGACCTGTTCAGTCTAGAAAAAAAAGACTAAGAGAGGATCTCATCAACACAAGTGTCTAAATGGTGATTGTCAGGAGGATGGAGCAACATTTTTTTGTGTAGTTTCCAGTGAAAGGACAAGGAGTAATGGATGTAGGCTGGAACACAAAAAGTTCCATTTAAACATAAGGAAAACTGTTTCACTGTGAGGGTGAGAGAGCCCTGGCACAAGCTGCTCAAGTTGCTCGTGGAGTCTCCCTCTCTGGAGGTTTTCAAAACCCACCTGGATGCATTCCTGTGTGATGTGATCAATGTGTATGTGCTATAGCAGGGATGTTAGATTAGGTGATCTCTAGAGGCCCCTCCCAATTCCTACCATTCTATGATTCTATGTAATTACTATGAATATTTCCCAACAGAAACATGGCATCAGTTTGATGCAGTCATTTAAGTCCCATTGGAGGAAATAACTGCTTCCTTTCTGAGGAAGGAAATTCTGGTGAATTTGAAATGTCAGTCTATTTTGTCTGAGTTAAGAATTAAGAGTTTCATAAGAAATACATTTTCAGACATGCTTTCCCAGAAGTCAAAAGATACTTTAAACAATATAACTGTGGTGATGAACTATGAAGTTCATCTTTGTTTATTCTCTTAACTTCATTGTTACAGTTGTTAAAGCTGTTGGAATGATACTACCATCTAAATAACACAGAAAATTTTAACCTATTTCTCATTACAGGCTTTCCATCTAAAAACAGATATAATGGCTCCACTCACAAATGCAGACAAGAATGAGGTATGATGCAGGAATCATATAGGAAGTCAGAAAATCTTGCTATCACAACTATAAACTGTAACTCAGTTAGAAAGAAATGCAAAAAAAAAAAAGTTACACTTTCTATTCCAAAAATATCTTTCTTGGATATTCTCAGGGAAGTGTTTCCCCTAAACATAAAATTTAACACAGAAAGAAGGAGTACTTTTTCATAAAACTGCTAAAGTAGATGATTAACTCTTCCCAGTAGGGAAACTGATTTGGAACATCAGAGAATCTTTCAGTGAGTTTTTGCAATTTTTCTTAAAGACTAATGGTGTGTGATTCATTAGAAAGTTACTCAACAGTATGAGGGGGCTGGAGGTGAAACCCTAAATACATTTGTATGTGTTCTATGTTCAATGTTACATACCTGTTCTGAGAAGCAGATATCTATATGAAAACTTTGGATAGAAGTAAAAAGCTGAAGAATTTCTTCCTCAGTACCAGTCAAAACCACATATTTTGTTCAGACAACAAAACATTGCAGCATTCTGTGTACTTTTGGCAAGCTATTTGGAATGCAAGTGAGACAGAATGTGCTGGAAATCACTGTGAAGGACTACTTATCTTCTTTGAAAAAAAGGAAATAGGAATGCATTTTTTCCACCTATTCATTCCATTTACTTTATCTAAAAAGAAAGGGCATGATGAATGACATTCTGTGCATTGGCTAGTCTTTGGTTACATTCTGCAATTCTTCTGCAAAAAAACACAAAAGGCAATCTATATTTTTTTCCATTTTCAGCTATGAATGCTGATGAGACAAAACTTGATGCAGCCACAAGTATTCTTTTTCCAAGAAATATCCTCATGGTATAACTAATTATAACTTTTCTGCCCGCCTAGAGGGATGGGTAGTCTCCATTTACAATCAGATATCTTGCCCCTATCAAACGATTTTGAGTTGATTAGGTCAGTCTAACACTTTTTTTGTATTTCAGAAACAAATTTCATAGTTCCAGAGAATGAAATTAGAGAACCACCCACAAGTTCAAAATGGAACTCATAAGATATTCTATGAGAAATATCGTTACTTAAATGCTGATTACAGGGTTCAGTGCATGTATTAGGTAATTTGAAATATGACCAGAAGTGTTCCGAGCTACTACATAGTTTTCAACCGAGTTAATAAATCTAAGTCATATAGTAAGGCATTAATTACACAAACCTGGTTTAAAATCCTTTTCTGCCATAAGTAGGAGATCCTAAATAATTCATAATCAATTTTTTGTTAATAATGTGCTTTGATTTTAACATTTGCCTGCTCTGACAACCCTAGAAGCTGATAGAAATTGCAGTTTGTGTGCACAAAAAAAATGCTTGTTTGGATAGAACTAGTCGTAAGAATCCATTATTGTTTATGTTACTGTCATTATTATTTATGTTACTGAATGGCTAGAAAGCAGAGATCTTGGATCAGGTTCCTACAATGTTAGGTGCTGTCTACAAGGGAAAGGCAAGGCAAGGCAAGGAAAGGAAAGGAAAATGAAAAATGAAGTGCTTACATTTTAAAATTAGTTTGTGCTGCTCACGGGAAGGAGGTAAAAATAATGGAAGCAGGGCTCTGAGCTTGGGAAGAGGGGAGGAGTGGAGTGAAGATGGTTTTAAAGCACTGGCCATATCCATCATTATAATTTTACTCTGTACTGGTTTTGGTTGGGTTTGTCTGTTTGCTATGGTTTTAGTTGATAGTGGATTAAGTTGTTTCATTTCCTTCTGTAAGTAAAGTAATATTGTCTGTTTTCCCTGGGAACATAAGCTAAGAGTGAGTCCTTCCTGTCCTAAGAGAATTCCAAAGGCTCTCAGTTACTTTTCTTGTTTCCATCCTATCAGAAGGGAGGGCAGTGACCGAGTAGTTGCTTGTGGGTCTTTGTTCCCAACTGGGTCAGAACTATGACAGCTGTGTAACCAGGTCCCCTCTCTCACTGAGCAATGAGTCTACATTTTCACTACTCTTTCTTTTGTCCCCTATGTATTTACAGAAGCTCTTCCTGTTGTCTTCATTAACCCTGGCCATGTTCAACTCCATTTCAGCTTTAGTTTTTCTAGCTTTATCCTTGGATGCTTAGAGAATGTTTCTATTCCTCCCAGGTTACTTGTCATTGCTGTCACTCTCCGAATGCTTCATTTTTGTGTCTGAGTTTGTCCAGGAGCTTATTGTTCATCCACACAGGGCCTCCTGGCATTTCTGCCTGACCTCTTCCTTGTTGGAATGGACCTCTCTTTAGCTTGGAGGAGGTGATCTTCCAATATTAATCAACTTTCTTAGGACTCAATTTCCTCTAGGGCTTTATCCCAGAGGATTCTTCTGAGCAGATCTTAGAAGAGGTTATGGTTTTCAAATCCACTTTCCTGAAGTTCAAGACTGTAAGTGTGCTTTTTACTCTCCTCTTTTCCCTCAGGATTCTGAACTCCACTATCTCATGGTTACTGCAGTCAAGGCTGCCTTTGAGCTTCATATTCGCAACAAGCCCACTATTGCTGGTATGAGATCTAGCAAAACACCTGTCCTCATTGGCTTCTTTATCACTTGGAGGAGGAAAATATCATCAAGGCACTCCAGGAACCTTCTGGACTATTTATGCCTTACCATGTTGCCCTTCCAGCAAATATCAGGGTGGTTGAAATTTCCCATGAGGATCAGGGCCCATGAAGAAGAGATTGATACTATCTGTCTGTAGAACACTTCATTCACTTGTTCTTTCTGGTCAGGTGACCTATAGTAGTCACCCCCTACAACTTGACAATTACCTCTCCTCTTTTTAATCCTAACCCATAAAGTGTTAGTTTTCTTAGAGTAATTCAGATGCAAGAGTGTATTTATACTGTCAACAGTAGGATGCAATAGAACATTTCTGTGAAAAGAATAAAGTAAAATATAAGACATATCCCAAGACTTTTCCAGGTGATGAATAAATCTACTCAGTAGGTTTTTTTACTTAATTGCATGGAAAGAAAATCATTAAAGGAGAAAACTTTGAAATACATTTTGTGATTTTGGTGTGATTCATAATCCAAATACTAAAGCAGTATTTCTATCTTATTTAAAATGATTTTTTTGTCTGTCTCATAAATTCTAACTCTGAAACCATAAAAATGGTAAATATGCTTCAGGTTTAATACATACATTATAACATTAAAGGTGACATACCTGGAACTGGTAGAAGAGAATCAATTGCTGTGGCATTTAATATTTCCATTAACATATATTTATACAATGTACATATATTTAACCCCTTATTTTAAGTACAGTGAAGAAACATAAGAGTCCTATTTAAGCAGTAGGTATTGGACAAAGGTCATACTTTTAGGTGCCCACTTGTTTCAAAAATCTGCTAATAATACTCACACAACATATTTTTAGTATTTAAACATGATGCATCTGCAACAAGTTACAGTATTTTTGAAAAGAATTAGTTACATTCAATGCAATTTCTGTAGAAAAGATCTAACTCCAGAAGCATTGATATCCATGTATGTTATTCATCAACTTGTGGTTTATGTTTGATAATGAAAAGTACATCAATTGGGTGACAAATATTCATCTATTACAATAAGCATTGAAGAGAAAATTACTCAAAACTTGACTTCTTTTGTTAATATCAATAAAATGTTACTTAGGATAAGTTGCAGAAAGTAAATATACTGACTATTTCATGCTGCAAATACGTATCTATCAGCTTCCTGAAGTAAGAAAAATGTGGAATGATAAAGTAAATGATCAAAGCTAAAACAAAAAAGACTGTATATCATATCTAATATAGTATTTCCAGCAAATAAAGAATCTGTAACTCCCAGTTGACTGTCATCAGTTTGGTCAAGCTGCAGTTATCCTCCTTCAAGTTCTGAACATTTTAGCAAATAGTTGTCTCCAAAGTGGCAACTACAGTTCTAAAGACTAGTTCTTGCACACAAAGTTCAAGAATAAAAATTTTAGGATCTCTCACACAAAGTTGAAGAATAATTATATGAAAATCTACACTACAAATACACACTAAAACCATGGACTATACTTAACAAAACTACAAACTTTGCCTTGGTCTCCATTCATAGTTTTGTCTGCAATAGTATGCCCTAGTAGCACTTTTCAGGATAACTTAAATCCCCTGCTGATTAAAGAAAATATTATGGCTAATTGTACAAGCAGTTCCCAGGCCAGTCCTCTCTCATGCTTAATCAGCCAGTTCCACCCCATTTGTTGCCTTTCTGGTTTTTCAAAATCTAGGATCTGATAGGGTACAAAGGGTCCAGCAGCTCCTGTGTCATTCAACCAATGTTCCTCCAACATCAGAAACATTGGCTCAGGCTTCTGGCCTAGACTTAGACTCTCCCAGAAGGTTTGGACAATGTTTGTATGTATGAGAGAGGTCTTTTGAACTCGAAAAACCTGGTTTCAGTCCCTTCTTAAAAGTCTCTATTTAAAAGTATCAAATATGCACTGGGACAGAGACTGGGCTTTTGGAGTAGGTTTTGCACATAATTTCAGATATAAAATTGTGCTGTACTCTGGTGCCTGTGTGCATTCCAGCAGTGACACTTCACTGAAAATTGAGCTTTGTGGAATACAGCACAGTACAGAAAGTGAGCAGATGACACAGCCAATGTACTATGTGCATAAACCTTGAGTGACCCTCCTTGCTCTTGCACTACAATACATCACTCTGAAAAGAATTGCATACATCATAAGAACATACTTCAGCTTTCCACTAGCATTTTGCTATTTCAGAATCTTATGACTTCCTAATACTTGATAAAAGATCATTTTCTTAACCTGCTGACTATGAATATCACTCTTCTTACTATCCCTGTTCACTCTTCTCACTCTTTTTTAGGCCTTCATTATATTCTGTTTGTAATTAAAATGAGACACAGGGGTTTTTAGTCTTATTAATGTGTTTTTCCAGTTATAGTAAGTCAGTATCTTCCTTCAGCTAGCCATTAAACTTTTTTCCATCACTGTTAGTGGATTTTTTTAAGCCTGTATATGGCACTTGTTACTCTTGGGATTAATTTTGTGTAAATGTTTATAAAATTCTCCCAATTTTCCCTTCAAATTCCTCTTTAAAACCCACTTTTTCCCCCTTTAGAGAGAGAAGATACCTGAAAATTATTATCTTGGTGTAGATTCATGCTTCTCAAACTTTGTCATTGACCAAACCAAAGAACATTTACTTACTGTCTCCCTGCTTACATTTTTATACATATGTAATGTTTCTTGTCCCCTTCCAAGACCTTGCACATATATGAGCACAAAAATTGCAATCAGTATAGCACTAAACATCCTATTTACTGTTTTTTTTTTAAAGAACACCTAGTCTAGTCATCAGCCATGGGCCATCATTCATCTCCTAGGAATTACAATAGTCAAGTCAGAAGAATCTCAGTCCTTGTAGATTTCTAGCAGACCTCATTGTAAGAGATATGAGATGCCAGACTAGACTGTCCCTTAAAAGTCTCATTAAAAAATATGATTGCTTTTCAAACAGGAAAGTAGTAACACTAATTGCGTGATCTAATTCTGAAGAATGGCATTGCATTAATGCATTTCCAGCAATCACTGCCTTGGAAGGATTTTTTGACTTAAGCCTAGAAGCAAGTTTTGATTGCCAGATAGCAATCAAATACTAACTGGTCAAACAAATGTATTGTAAACACAAAAATTTCTAAAGTAGTTGTACAATTCTCTACGGAGCTTCTTGGTCCAAATTGTACGTTGATTGGAGGACATAACATTTCATGACATAGTTCTTATGCTGACATTAATAAAAGGAGAGAAGTCCTGAGTGTTCTTCCGAGTGGAGACAGGCTTGATTTTATCTCTATAAAAAAGTATGGTATGTCATATGTAGGTTCTACTCCAGCATCTTATCTGACCTGTATGTCTTCAGACATCTTACATCACCTAGCAGAAAGACAAAAATGAGACTCTCTTACCTGTGCTGTAAGTAGATACATACAGCTACATACAAAGCTATATGTGCACCTGGGTCAGGTGCAGGGTCCAACGTAAAACTTACTGGCCCTAACCCTGTCAGCTACAGGGGAAGCTTCTGGCAACTCTGTTTAAAGAAGCCACTGCTTTAGTCCCCCTGCTACTGAAAATCCTGGCCCAGGCCAAAACCACTACAATGTGATATTTATGTTTCTCATTAAAAGAAAGTGATGGACAAGCAGATAAATTATTACTATTATTTCTTCAAAGTCAATTTTCCTGGGGTTTTTTTTGACCATTTGATACAACAAATTCTAGAGAAGACTGAAATAGATGTGGAGATTTACAACTACTCCTCAGTGATCTCCAAATAAGAAAAAAAGAAATATCTCATATTTTCAGTCAATACTTAGTGATATTTTTTTTCCTCCTTACCAATTCTTTTAAACTTTTTAGTATCTTGCAAACTTCTGCTGCAATGACATAAAGTTTTAGGAGATTTTTACTTCTCCTCAGAAGTATAGCAATGTTTATGAATCTGAAACTCTTTTTTAGGAATGCTTGATCTTCATTATGATTAATTTTAGAGCCCCTTTTCTATTTTTTTTAAAGTAGTAGTATTTGTCATAACTTTTAGTATAGATTTAACTCTTACTCTCTCATTTAAAACAAAAAAACAAAAAACTATAATCTATCACGGCTTTTAGAATAGATTTCACTGTCCTATCTCTAGGGCATAATACCAGTTCTATACAAAGCTGAAGGGCAGCTTTTCTAAAACAGAAGGGGAAAAAGACCAGAGATAGATACCATTCCTGGTCCACAAAGTTTGCAGATAAATCCCACTTAAATCCAGTTCCCAGCAGTCTGGAACTGCAGTCTTCACAACTGATGCACTGCTACTTTGCATACAATTTAGCTATATTTTTTAGGTACCTCTTATTTTTAAGGTTGTAAAACCTTCAGCTTCAGCGAATGCTGATATGCCACTGTCTTGACAAATCCAAGTATTTGGTTGTTTATCTCACTCAAAATTCTGTTATGTATTTCTTCATCTTCACTAACTGAGAGGTTTTCAGAATTTAAGTATGAGGTAGAAAGAAATAAAAGCCCGTGGTGACTATGGCTTTTCTTCAAAACATGACTAAGGAAAAGGAAGCAATTGACATACCATGTTTTAATAGCGAATAGTATAACTAGTAGTTACACTGCTGCTCTGAGGATTTAAAGGTCTAGCTTTTGCTGTACATGAGAGTATATAGCAGCCCTTTTTATTTTTCTTTCTTTTTTTTTTTTTTTTGGAAGTTGATATTAATCCCTTCAGTAAAGCTTTAATTTCCACTTTAATTGGAAAATGTTTAATGGTTTTGTGATAGAGGAGATGTGAGCAAAGCATTAAAAGAATGATTATAACACTCTCATTGAATTGATTGTCTATTTCACATGCTGTACAAAGGCAATCTTTATAGCAAGAATGGGAATTCAGGTCTTTTCCTTTTATTTACATGACCTAATCACTGAATCACAGAATCTTAAGAGTTGGAAGTGACCTCGGATGATCATGTAGTCCAACCCCCCATGCCAGAGCAGGACCTCCTAGAGTAGGTCACACAGGAACTCGTCCAGGTGGGTTTTGAATGTCTCCAGAGAAGGAGAATCCACAACCCATCTTAAGGTCAGAAAACTATGCCTAGTTTGAGTTTTTCTTTATGACTTAATTCTTTAATTATTCATTCAAAATGTAACATTTTATGCAGCAGTACTAAGAGCAACTATTCAAATTAATTTTCAGATTGATGGGTAAAAAACTTTCAAAAAACAAAAGAACCCTTTTCTCCTTGCATTCCATCCCATCCTGAATGATGATAAATTTGAACCATTCTTGAGTTCTTCATCTAACCATTAGAATGAATAAAAAGTCTAGCATCTTTTTTTTCATCTCTTTTCAAAGAGATTGACCATTGCTACTCATTTCAGAATAGGAACATCATTACTTAACTATAGAAGAGAGATGAAAATTGTAAATCTGAACTTCATTCCATTTAGTAGTAGAGCACTTTCAGACAACTGACAGGTAAGAATTAAATCATTCTTCATAAACTTACCAATCTTTGGCTTGGACCTGCCTACTGAGGTTTGTGGACTTCTGCGTTGAATTCTTAGATTTAATCGTCTTGCACATTGGACAGGATATAAGACACTGATTTAAGCACTGAAATACTCTGTGTAATGACACTGAAATCTCCCTATACATCTGGGCCTGCACTGTCAATCTTTCTAGCACTCTTTGCCAATAAAAGATTGAATTTTCCTTATGCATGATGAAAAGTCACACTAGGAGAGAGGATGTTATTGTAAGATATATACAAAGTTTTGCATAAACAATTACAATACCGCATGTTTCCCTTCTTTTCTCCCTCTGTCATTAGAAAGTGAGAAAGAAATGTGATTTTACTCTTCTGCTTCCAAACAAAAATCATCAAAGTATTCCACTGGAATTCCAAGTGTGGAAGTGATCCTTGTGCTTTCTCACGTCTCATGACAAATATTTATGTGAAATTTCACAGAAATAAGAGTGCTATGTCTTAAAAAGAACAGAGAACTGACTAGCAAGAAAAAAAATATTCTCTCTTTTACAGAGTTTAAGGAGCAAAGCAAGCAAACAAGCTCAAAAAGAGGAAAGCCTCACATTGTGGTTTATTGAGAAGCCGCTTTAGCTTGGTAACAGAAGGAGATTGCAGTGCAGAACCGGTAAAGAATTCTCAGACTTTCCTCCAGCTCCTGCCTGGCTGGCCAATCTGTTGGACCCATCTCTGGCCAATCTGGTGTCTCTAAGATTACTAATTAAGGATAGGAATTTGAATCTCCTGGCACTCCTTATTAAGAGAGGAGGTAAAGATACCGGGCTCAAGGCTCTGAGCCTGGGAACAGAGAAGGGGTGGGGGAAAGGTGATCTTAAAGAATTGGTCACACTTCCATCATTTTCCCTGCTCTGTAGTATTTTTCCATTGCATATTTCTGTTTGTTATGCTTTAGTTGGAGGCGGATTAAATTGTTTCATTTTCTTCCCGAAGCTGAGTAGCCTGGTCTGTTTAGTCTGACATAAATGGCAATTAAGCCCTCCCTGTCCTTCATGATTTCCAGGGTCTGTGGTACTTAAGCCTAATCGTGGTCATTTGTCCCTGGATGAGTCTAAACCATGACATCTCATCTAAATAGCAAATTGCAAGTGATATTTTTGAGACTTCTCCTATGCATTTAATTTGTAGTTGCTAAGAACCTCCACATTATACATAATATTTGAAATGAGGAAGCATTAAAGTCCAATCTATCATTCAGGTAAATGTTTGCTTTACAAAACCTGATTCCAATAATTTAGAGCTTTTAGCTTAAATAAACTACTAACCTATCACAGAATCATAGAATCTTAAGGGTTGGAAGGGACTTCAAAAGATCATCTAGTCCAATCTCTCTGCCAGTGCAGGACCACCTAAAGTAGATCACACAGGAACTAATCCAGGTGGATTTGGAATGTCTTCAAAGAAGGTGACTCAACAACCCATCTGGGCAGCCTGTTCCAGTGCTCCATCATCTTCACAGTGAAGAAATTTTTCCTTGTGTTTCTTTGGAACCTCTTATATTCTAGCTTGCACCCGTTGCCTCTTGTCCTGTCATTGGACACCACTGAGAATACCCTGGCTTCATGCTCCTGACACTTGCCATATTTCTAAACATTATTAGAAATTATTAGACCCCTCAGTCTCCTCTTNCGTTCCTTTGTTAAGGTCATTAATGAATATATTGAACAGTATCAGTCCCAGCGCTGACCCCTGAGGGACTCCACTAGATTCAGGCATCCAACTAGACCCTGCCCCATTGATCACAATTCACTGACTTCTTTTCTTCAGCCATTTAACAATCCACCTCACTA
>WBNH01011876.1:0-106857 GCA_013401255.1 Urocolius indicus
TTGATGCATTCCAGGATGCCATGCTGTTTTGTTTTCCCAGAGAAAGACACACACAACACACAGAACAATTCTGTACAATGCAGACAGTCAGCCCAGAGTGGAAAACGGGGGTTTATTTTCTCTTTTTGGGCCCTGACACCAACAGACACCCGACTGGTCTTTGCAACTTCAATCAAAAGCACCTCACCAGGAGAGTGATTTACACCATGGTGGTACTGAAAAAATCAGCTCAGCTGATTATGAATAGCAAAGAGCTAATTCAGCTGGTTTGCAATAAAAAAAAAACCAAACTTGAAAAGAAATGCCAAAAAAGAAAAAGAAGTCCCCACAGAACAGCACTGTTCCCATATGCAGCTCTCCCTGATGCTGCTGCATGAAGTAGGGTTCCCTTATCACCCTCATTATCCCTGCAAGGATGCCACCGAGCACTCCATGAGGAAAGCAGACTGCATCTCTGCTTCTAAGGCATAAATCACAGCTTGTTCCCTGATTACAAACAGGAGGCTTAGCAAGAGACTGCCATGACATACTGTGACAGCCTCTCCCTCCAGTTGCTAAGAAAAATCAACATGTAACTTTTGGAAGCAGCAGGAGAGCCAGAAGACCCAGTGGGACAGGCTGGGATTGTCTGATAGAGAGGGTCTGGGAGGATCTCACTGGGATGAGAGGTTTTCAAACGTTGTGAACTGGCTGGAGAACCTAGGTGCAGAGAAAAATCTCACAAAAAATATGTCCATCAAGCAGAGAATCACTGGAAGAGGTCATGGAGCTGTGATGGCGATCTCAGTTATTGACACATTGGCACACAGCATGGAGCAGACAACTGTGGTCATCTCCAAGCAAAGCTCCACCACTGGGGCAGGCAGGTTCTTCACACCTACACAACTGTATTGGGCAAGACTATCATCCTGACTTCAAACACTGCTGAGGCTTGCCTCTTTGAAAGCCCATTGAATCACAGGATAGTTGAGGCTGGAGCTCCACCTTGTCTTTTCAAACCCGTCAGGCAGGGCCACCCAGAACTGGTTGCTCATGAACATGTCCATGTGACTTTTGAATATCTACAGGGACAGAGACTCCACAAGCTCCCTGGGGGACCTGTGCCAGGGCTTGGTCAGCCTAACAGTGAAAAAAAGTGCTTCCTGATGTTCAAAGGGACTCTTCTGTGCTTCAGTGTGTGCCTGTTGCCTCTGGTTCTGTCCCTGGGCACCACTGAAAAAGAGCCATCCTTTTTGCTACATGTTTTCTGAGCCCTCCCTTCATATATTTATACACCTTAATAAGATCTCCCATAGCCTGCTCTGCTCCAGGCTGGACAGCCCCAGCTCCCTCCTAGGAAACATGCCTTAGTCCCTTCAATTACTGTCATGGGCATTCGCTGGACTCTCTGCAGTAAGCACCTGTCTCTCTTGCACTGGGGAGCCCAGAGCTGGACCCAGCACTCCAGGAGTGTCCTCACCGGTGCTGAGCAGAGGAGATGAATGACCTCCCTTAACCTGCTGGCAACACTCTTCCCAATGCAGGCCCAGATACCATCCATCTTCTTTGCTGTAAGGGCATGTGTCTAGCTCACGTTCAGTCTGATGCCCACCAGGACCCCAGGGCCCTTTCTGCTGAGCTGCTTTCCAGCTGGATGTCCCCAGCACACCCTGGTGCTTGGGGTCTTTCCTCCCCTGAGGCAGGACTTTGCGCTTCCTCTTGTTGAGCTGCATGAGGTACGTTTCAGCCCCTTTTCCTGACTTGTTGAGGTCTCTCTGGATGGCAGCACGACTCTCTAGTGTCCCCACTCCTCCTAGTTTGGTGTCATCTGCAAACCTGCCAGAGGGTACACTCTGCCACACCAACTAGACTGTTAATGAAGAGGTTAAGCAGGGCTGGACCCAGCACTCACTCCTGGGGTACATCACTAGCTGCTGACCTCCAATCAGTCTTTGTCCCATGCTGACTACTCTCTGGGCCCAGACTTTCCTACAGCTTTCAACCTACCTGACACTGCTCATCCAGCCCACACTTTACTGTGAGGATCTTACAGGAGACAGTGTCAAAAGCCCCCCGAAGTCCAGGCAGACAAGCGCCACTGCTCCCGCCCTTCTCATGGCCCCTCCACAAGCGACCAGAATAGGGAAGCTTCTTCAGCTGGACCCAGCAGGGAGAGAGCCAGGGCAGAAGTGGCAGCAGCAGAGTGAAATGACACATTTATTCCTCCCTTGCATGACATAAAGCCCACCACTGACCTCCTTACACTCCAAAAAGACGATGCAGGGGGGCCCAAGGTGCCCGGCAGCAAGGAATGAGCAGAGGGACCTCACTCACCCCACAGTCTCATCCCAGTCGCACCAGAGCCGCTGCCCGATGCCCTCCATGCTGAGTTGGAACTGCTTCAGACAGTAGTGCCGGATCATCCAGCCGTAGTCGGCCTCCTGGCATGCCGTCACCGTGATGAAGTGATGGGCTGGAAGACAGCGAGGGGCGAGGAGGTCAAGCCCTGCCTGCAGGCCCCGGTGCAGCCACAGCCCCACCACAGCCCCTGCCCGCCGTGCAGCCCCTCTGCAGCACTTCATGCAGAAGGCATCCTCCAAAGCAAAGCTGGACAGCAGGGCAACCCAGCTCTCAGCCAGCTCCTTCAGAACCTCCTTCTCAAGGTTTTACTTTCCTCTTCACATCCCTCTAACTCCGCAGTGTCAGCCTCCCTTACCATCCCAAGTGCCTGACGCTTGATAAATCAATTATTCAAAGTGTACCAGCTAAGGGTGCAGATTTAGTCTCTGCTTGATCACTTAACACACGTATTTAGGCTTTAAATTGCCTTTTTTTTTTGGTTTACAAAATGAGTAAGGGTGTGGGGGAAGCTGGGGAATAAACCCCACGGCTCCCAGACAGACCTTGGCTGCTGCTGAGCAAAGAGCCCCTTAAAAATTATCTTCGCAGTGCCACACTTCACAGAATTCCAGAAACCCAGAATGGTGGGGTTTAGAAGGAGCCTTTAGAGACCACCCAGCCCAACCTGCTAAACCAGTTCAAACTCCATCAGGTCGAACAGAAACGTGTCCAGGTGGGTTCCAGAGAAGGAGACTCCACACCCTCCCTGGGCAGCTTGTGCCAGGGCTCCCTCACCTGAACAGCAGAGCAGTTTATCCTTTCTCTTCACTTGGAAACAAATACCCATCTCTGATGGAGCACTGAGGCACACGTGGTGGAATTCATCTTTGGCTGTCTAGTTGTGATTTAATTCCCTTCTGGGCCATGTCACTGCTACACAGGGCCTTCTGGTTTGGGAGCAGAGCAGGACGAGACACTGCTTACTCCCCTACGAATTTGTGCACAATTAGTGCCATGCTACTAGCAAGTAGAAAGGGAAAGGACACAAATGGGAAAGAGAGAGCAGGCTGGAAGTAAAAAAAAAAAAAAGCTTCAGAGGTATGGGGTACTGAACCTGGCTATAAATAATATCTTGCCCTTGGTTCCAACGTGCCAGCCTTTGCAGCTCCTGGAGTACACTGCAGGCAGGCATCACATACCAGCTCTATTTTTTGCTACTTGTGCATAACTGTGCAAGAGAGTGGGGCTTTATTTTTATTTTATTTTTTTAAACAAAACATAATTTTTCTATTTATTTGGCAGTCTGCAATATGAAAACCATAGCACATCCCCAGCAGCTCCTGCCCAGGGGATGCCCTCCTTGAGTGGCCCCTCTGCAGCCCTCAAATCCTTGGAGTGCTTAGGCCACTGTCCACAGCAAAGGCTGGGAACTCGGGACCTGCTGGGGGATTTGGGTGGAGAAGGGTCCCTCAGACCCTTGGATGTGGTTTTGGTTGGCTGCAAGACTCTCATGCTGCCTCACCCTGCAGCAGCTGCTTTAGTCTGGCTCCAGATGAGACAGCATGAGTTATCACGACAGGGAAAAGTGGTTAAGGAGTGTTAAACCTTCATCATCACAATAATAAACCAAATTTATAAAAATTTAAAGCTATCCCCTGCTGATACCATCCTACAGCAGCTGCTCTCTGGGAGAGAGTGTCAAAAGCCTTGCTGCAGTCAAGGTAGACGACATCCACTGCTCTCCCCTCATCTAGCCAGCCAGTTATGCCCTCATAGAAGGCTATCAGGTTGGTCAGACAGGATTTCCCCTTGGTGAATCCATGTTGACTCCCCCTGATAACCATCTTTTCCTTCATATACTTAGTGACTACATTCAGGATGAGTTGTTCCATCAGCTTTCCAGGGATGGAGGTGAGGCTGACTAACCTGTAGTTTCCTGAGTCGTCCTTCCTGCCCTTTCTGAAGACTGGAGTGACATTGGCCTTTCTCCAGTCCTCAGGCACCTCACCTGTCCATCATGATTGTTCAAAAATGATGGAGACAGGCTTAGCAATCACATCATCCAGTTCCCTCAGCACTCTAAGGATGCATCCCATCAGGACCCATTGACTTATGAGCCTTAAGCTTGGCCAACAAGCCTTTAACCTCTTCCTCATCCACCCAGGGAAAGTGCTGTGCTGTCCAGGTCATCCTACTATCCTTGCTGGACTGGGCTTCCCAAGGGCCAGCTTTGGCTGTAAAGACTGAAGCAAAGAAGGCATTCAGTAGTTCAGCTTTCTCTGCATCCTCTGGCACCAGGGCATCCTCTGTGTTCAGCAGCAGGCCCCTAATCTTCCTTTTGCTGCTGATGTACCTGAAAAACCCTTTTTGTTTTCCTTTACTTTCCTGGCCAGGTTTAACTCTACAAGGGCTCTAGCCTTCCTAGTTGCACCTCTGCATGCTCTGGCAATGTTCCTATACTCTTCCCAAGAAGTCAGCCCCTGTTTCCACCTCTCATAGATGGCTGCTTTCTGCCTGAGTTGTCCCAGCAGATCCTTGCTCATCCATGGAGGCCTCCACACTTTTTTTCCTGCTTTCCTACATGTGGGGACACACTGATCCTGGGCTTGGAGTAAGTGGTGCTTGAAGATCTATCAGCTCTCTTGGGCACTTCCACCATCTAGTATCTTATCCCATGAGATCCCTCCAAGCAGGTCTTTGAAGAACAAAATCAGCTCTCCTGAAGTCCAGGGTCACTGTCCTGCTCTGTGTCCTGCCTCTTCCACACAGGATCTTGAACTCCACCATCTCATGGTTGCTGCAGCTGAGGTTGCCTTCAACCTTCACATCCCCAACCAGATCCTCCNTGCACAGTAATTGCTCCCTCACATAGAGAGCAACTCCATCTCCTGGCCTTGTCAGCCTGTCCTTCCTGAACAACACAGAGCCCTCCATGGCTGTGCTCCAGTTCATGGCAGCTGTCCCATCACATCTCTGTGACTGCACTGAGGTCGTAGCCCCACACCCACATCTCCAGTTCCTCCTGCTTATTCCCCAGGCTGCGTGCATTGGTGTAGAGGCAGCGCAGGGGCTTACTCAAACACACAGGTTTCCCTGGATGGAGGCAGGAGGATCCTCCCTGCTTTGGCTCTTCCTGAGGGTGGTGAGCCTTCTGCATTTCAACATGGTGTGTGGCTGCGGGGCACTTATCGTTGCATTCCCTGCCCTGCCCTGTTTCCCTTGCTAGACAGGACAGCTTGTTCTATGTTGCTTCTACCCCCAGCCCCCAAAGCCCTCAGTTCAAAGCCCTCTTGAATAAGTTGGTTAGCCTATTCCCAAATATTCCAGTGCCCTTATAAGAGATGAATCCCATCCTCTCCTATCAAGTTACAGTCACCAAAGAAGGATCCATTGTCACAAAAATCTGAAACCTTCCCACAGACACCAGCCTCTTAGCCATGAGTTAACTTGCCTAGTTTTGCATTGGTGACTTCCCTTTAACCTCTCGTGGACAGGATGGAAGAGAAAATAACCTGAGTCCCTCTACCCTTTACCTGCTCCCCCAAGGTTTTAAAATCCCTTTTGATTCTGGAGATATCGTTCATTCATCATTCAACCCCACATGGAACAGGAGTAGTGGGTAGTAGCCCATGTCCCTGATGAGCCGTGGCAGTCTCTCAGCCACATCACTGATCTTGGCTCCTGGCAGGCAGCACCTCTCTCGTACTCCTTATCTGCTCCACAGGTGGGTCTCTCAGTGCCTCTTTAGCAATGAGTCACCCACAACAAGCACCCATTGCTTCTTTCTGTGGTGCCCATTACCTGTTGCCGATAGAACAGCTGGTGGTGAATTGTTTGCTGGGATTCCTCCTTCTGGAGCTTGCTTGTCTGTGTCCCCTGTCATCAGTGCCTCATACTTATTTGTAGGTGGCACTCTGGAAGGAGTGTTATGAAGGTGTTACCAGGGTCCAAGGCATTTCAGATTCACTGGAGGACTGTAGCTGAATGTGGAAGCCTCTGTCCGTCTCCACTTCCTCCTCTCTTAATACTACAGAGTCTACTAATGGTGTCCTGCAGCTCTTTCACCTGACACTGCAGCTGTTGAACTGGAGGGCACCTATGACACATACTGACCTCAGCAACAGATGTGCCTAAACATCCTAAACACCCCTTGCAATCCACCTGGATTGAAGCGTCCTTGCTGACCAGAGCTGTCTTGGTGGATGCATCAGTCTTCACCAGGTTGCTGTCCATCTGAGCCTTGGCTTTAGCCCTCAGGTGAGTGCCTATCTTGTTAGCTTGAGGCAGGAGCACTTCTGCTACTTGTGGCTGTCTGTGTGGGCTGTGGGATCGTTCCCTGCCCACCCTCCCTGCACGAACTGCTGTGCAAACTGACATTCCAGGCCGGGCTGCCACGCCAGGCCCTGTTTGCCAGCCCTGGTTGCCATGCTCCTGGTCACTCGTGCTCCCTGGGGAACTCTTAAATCCCTCAGATGATTAATTAATTAATCAATTAAACTCCAGTTTTCATTTTCAGCTTGGTATCTTGCACCACCCCCACTAGCACTTGGGCACCCTCAGGAGTATCCCCAGGTCATGTTGGAGCGAGTCTTCTCCCAGCACCTCAGTGCTCTGCCCAGACTGAAGCACAAAGCCTAGGGAAGGATCAAGCCCAGCCCAAAACTTCTCATTCAAAACACTCACAGGAGGACAAGGAGAGGACATGGGGCCAGAAGATGTGTGTGAAAAACATCCCGGTTTGCAGTCAAAACGTGGAAAACTTGGGGGTGGGTGTATGTGTGTGCAAGTGTTGCTGATTCAAAGCCAACAAACCAGCCCACTGGAGGCAGCAGATGGTTTTGTGGGGGACACAGCAAGTGCTGGCAGGACTAAAAATAAACGTTAACAATCTGCCCCCCTCAGCAACGCTCGCACGTAACAGCCTGGGCTGGGCTCTGGCTGGCGCCTGCAAACCGCAACTGTCGGCCTCCTGCAAACCTGCCTGACTCTGGCCTCAACCTGTACACACCTTCTCTTGAGCCTCATTTTGTGCTCCCCAAACGCAGCCAGATTTGGTACTGCAGGCACTTCTCGCCTGGTGCTTTGCACACAGCCTCTGTCTCCCATGGTGGTATTGGAAATTCAGACTTTTTTTCCCAAAAAGCAGGCTCGAGGGAGTGCTGAGCTGAGTGCTGGGCACCAGTCTACCCCGCAGTTCACCCTCTGAGGAGTAGCTTCTGCACCAGACCCCCATAGGGTACAGCTCTGGATTGGGCTTAAAACCCAAACCACTGCATAACCTAGCAGGAAGCTCAGGCCTTGCCCAAGAAACATCATGCCAGGAACCACGAAAGAGAGGGGAAGTTGCCCGTGGCAGCTGAGGAGAAGGAGGAAGAATGGCAGAGCTGCCCCTTCAGCATCCGCAGCCCCATAACATGCTGGGAAGGGTTCAGCACTCTCTGCTTAAAAATACACCTCTCACAGTGACTGCCTTGGGCAGCTGCCAGCTCAGCCAGCACTTCAGAGCTTGCAAATGCGCCCTTGCTTCACCCAAGGGACAAGAAAATGCAGATGCTGGTTCTGAGGAATGACAAGGTGGCTGGCTTGACACTACTTAGTTCTCTGTCAGAGGGAGCCATCTGCCACCACCTCTGCTTGCTGACAGCCTGGGATGCACCCCCTCAGTCAAACAAAACCTCTGAGCCCAGGCAGGGCTATTTCTGTCCTGGTTTTGGACAGAGAATGTATTTTTAAGCCTGCCTGGGTAAGGCTATGGGTATTGGTCCCCACCCTGCACTGTCAGGATGCAGCAGCAGCTCAGGGATGGTGAGATGGATGGAAGGGTCCAAACCCTGCAGGCAACTGTCAGAGAAACAGAGACCCATCCCCTTCTCAAGCAGCCTGCCCAAGGCTCACCACCAGCACAGGACAGTATTCTTGCATCCCAAAAGCAGCCTCTGCTTCCCCTGCCTGCTGCATATTTGTTCATGCTTGTCCCTTCATCCACAGGTTTTCTTTTCCCAGTGAAGCCATTCAGGGAAGTAATAAGACTCAGATGTGCTGAAAGGGGGCAGGAATTTTTCAACATGCAAATGAGTCACTGCACAACTAGGACTTGGCAGAGCAGGTGCTGGGAGGCAAAGGGAACATCTGCCCATCTCCCAGCACACAGGAAGGCTGGGAGATGTCTTGGCCATGCTGTCACACTCACTTTGGAGAAGCGAAGGAGCATCCCCCCCCTCCCTGCCTCCTCTCCACCCCAGGGGGGTGCAGATGGAGTAGCAGAAGGGACCTAACCAAGCTCTGACTTGAACAGAGAGGTCTGTAAGCATGGTAAGAAGCACAGCTGGAGCTGTCCAGTGAGGTCTGCTCAGCCCGTTTTACCTATCTGGCAGCTTCACTGCTGTGAAGCCACAAAAGCTTCCAAAGGAATCAAGGAGCTGGGAAATTTGGATGGGAGAGAAATCACTCATGCCAAGAGGGGAACAAACTGCCTCATGCTAGGGGAAAAATAATGTTAAATGAAAAGAATTTTAGGAAACCTAATATTCCTCTGAAAAACATGCACGTGGTTGTGGCTTTGCTTGTGCTGCTTTGGGGCTCCTCAAGTCTGTGTGCTGCATCCCTCTCCATCTGGGCTTGGCACAAACCAGTCTTGCCCAACCCTGCTTGGCCAGGCTGGGAAGGGTCCCCTGTTAGACACCTACACACAAAGCTCAAGTGGCAGGAGGCCAAAGGCTTCTACAAAGCAGAGCACACTGGTCCTGCCAGAGCCAACCCACCGCTACCTCCAGGGCAGTGGCCCCACAAGCCCCATTTGGGGGAGCCGGGCCTGGAGGAGCATGGGGGTGGAGGCAGCACAAGTGCCGTGCTGGGCAAAGGCAGGCTGGAGGCAGCACAACGGTGGGGATAAACAGCCCTGGGCAAGAAGACTTATTTATGGTAAAAGGCAGTAAGAGGAGAAGGTCAAGTGGAAATGAGCAGATGACAACGTGGCAGCCCCACACCAGCACGCTGTGCCTCCCAGGCCCCTCAGTGTACCCACAGACCGGGAGCACAGTACCCAAATATCACTCTTGACTACTTCCTGACCTATGTTTTTCATCAGCCTGATGATCCCTTGATAAACACACTAACTATGACTCGCTCTGAAGCAATACCAGGCACCATGCTTTTCTAAAGCACATTGTACGTGAGCACTGCAATTGCTCTCCCCCAGCAAGAGGTGAGTGGAGCAGCCCTGGTCCTGCCTCGCTCACACTCACGGTGGCAGTCCTGCAGGGAGGAAAATCATTTGGGAAATTGAAATGAAACCCACTATGGCCTTCAGCCTACCCAGGTGGGATTTCGCCTGCACACACTCTGCCCAGCTCCTGCCTCGCTCTCTGCCCCACACACAGGTGACCCGTGTCACCCTAGCCCTGCTGCCCCCAAATTACACACTGACCTGAGCGGGAGCCCCAACCACCAATTAACAAAAATACCACCCAATCCACTGGCTGGAGGTGTGCTGCCTCATCAAGCTTAATATGGCACTTGATTAAAAGAATAATAAAAGACAAAAAGCCCCCACCTAGGCATTGCTTTCAGGCAGCTGGCTCCTACCTCAGCTTCAACAAACAGTTTCCTGGCAGTGATTTTTAGGCAGTTTATTTTGTGCCCTCTTGTAATGATCAGGATGAGTATAAAATGATAGCAATAATTCAAATGCCCCATACTAACAAAACCTAAATGACTACAAGTCATCAAACTATCAGCTCTCCTTTGCTGGCACAACAGGATGCCAAAATTCAAGCCTCAGAAATCCTTTTGGGTTTCATGACTATGTCCAGCTGTATGCAAAATATCTCATTAGTGCTGGCTGGGGAAAAACAAGCCATTTTTTTATTTTGCTGTGTGGAATACAATGAAGTGGAATAACTGGTCCAGGAGCAGAGTCCCATTGGATGAACTCCCTCTTTTCTACACTCAGTTAATAAATCAGATTAAAGGCAATTAGGTTCTGTATGGAAAGGACAGCTACCATTCTAAATACGAAAGGCATTAAGTTTTCTGATGATTTGAGTGATTTAAGAAACATGGAAATGCTTTGGGATGGTGTGAGGTGTCCAAAGTTCTAAATTCCTGCAAGACACAGGGACCCATTGAAGTATCAAGTGATTGCTTCAACATGGCCAAGGAAAAGTTTCCCCAGGCCCTCTGGCTGGATCCCTGCCATGCTGAGATCTCAGGTAGCACAGATTCTGCTTCACTGTGTTACTCCTTCAAGTCCAATATTCTGTGGAGCACCTCAGAAAGCAGCTTTCCTTCACCTACGATATAGCAGCTGAGCCCTCCCTAAATAGAGGCCAATTTAACATCATCCTGATACAGGTTCCCATGTGACTGCTCCTGTGAGATGCAGAATGTGGGATTACAATCAAAATGCAAAATAAATGTTGGCACTTTGCAGCATGTCACTCAGTGCACGACAGTCTCACTTAGCTGGGTCACAAGGGGTTCACTTTGTGCCATATAGTATTGCTGTTAAATATTATTAACTGCTACGTACACTGGCACAGGCTGCCCAGATGAGTTGCAGAGTCTCCTCTAGAGACGTTCAAAACCCACCTGGACAAGTTCCCGTGTGACCTGCTCTAGGAGGTCCTGCTCTGACAGGGGGATTGGACTAGATGATCCTTGAGATTCTGTGAGAATGGAGGAGAAAAGGAATCAAAATGCAGGCACGTTGAAAACTAACTGCTGGCTGACTGCAAATCAGGAGAGGAGAAAATCTGCCACAAGCAGTCACTTAGAAAGGTAATTAGATCCTTAATGAGTAGTGCTGTATTTTTAAAAATAATCCACCTTGATTAAATTAACAGTGGAAAATTGCAGGTTTTAGACACGCACTGGAGATTAGGGATGGTACAGCCCAGACTCCGCCGGTTTCACTCCTAGTTCAGATCAAGACTGACCATGACCACTACCCAAACCCCTGCTCGCTGACCTAGATGAGCCGAAGCAGGGATCTCCATTTAATTCTGCGCACCCATCAAACAGCCTGCGGGGTTATCAGCAGCTTCCAATGGACCAGCCACCTCTCCTGCCTAGCAGGGGAGGACAGCGGTTTCCAGCATTGTCATCCTGACATCTTAACCCGGCCTTAGGCCCATGCTTTGAAGTTATTTTAAAAATATCAGCAAAGTACAGGATGCCAAGAGGCCAGATGCTGGCTTGGTCTGAACGCTGGGCTGGTCCTGTTGCAGAAAGCCATGGAGAAGCAAGTGGCCAGCACGGCACGCTCAGTAGTTGAAGAATGTGCTCAGGGTAAATACTCTCTCCTTCCACTGCCTCCAGACTATTCTTTCCTTCAGCTATTTCAGTTGATTGAGGCTATAATAAGAACAAGGAAACTAACACCAAGGTTAAAAGTGCCTGGCAGTAGTTTGGAGACAACACACTTCCATCCCCTTAGTTCACGTTTCAACAGGTCTGTGTGTGTTCAATGAGGATTACTCTGATACGTGGGACTAGGTGCCATTTTATTGAACTACATACAAAAAAAAACCTGGTTCCCAGGCAAATGTTATTCACTCATATTGCCTCCAAAGAAGCACATTACTAAATAACTTTTAAAAATCATAAATAGCCACACTGTCTTGCTGGCTGCAAAGAACAGCAGTTTGATTAAATACTTTCAATACCCAGTTTCCAGACTAAAAACTGTTGCATGAGGAGACCAGGAACAATTTATTTGCCTTCTTAACAGGGGTTTCTCAGTGGGCTTCTGTTTCTTTCCAGCTGAAAAACATGCAGAGATGGCACGTCTCTGCAACTTGCCACCCAGAGTGCTGTTGTTGTGCCAACACACGATACCTAAAGCTTTCGGCTGAGATCCAGCACTACCACAGGTTTCACCCAGCCTGTTGCCTGTTTCCCAACACAGAGCACCACTGGATGCTTTCCCGGGCTGTCAGGCTGTGCTTTTCAATCCTCAAAAGCTCAAGCTGTAGCAGTGCAGAGACAACGGACTGAAACCATTAAGCAGGTTCATTACTGGATTTGCTGATTAAATGGCAAGAAGCTCATAAGCAGCACCCACAACAGTGCAAGGGCAGAGTGACAGTGTCCTGGGCTCAGGATTCCCTGGCCCACCCCTGTCCACTGCAGGAATATGCCCCACAAGCCCTAGCCATGATCATCTTTTAGATGAGAAAAAGGTATTTAGCTATTGACAAGCCAAAACATGCTGCATATCCCTCTAAGTGGTTTCTAAGGCTCCTGTCCCCAAACCCAGTGCTGCCCTGTAGTGTTTTCAGCCCTTGCTCAGTGCAAGGGCTGTGACCACCACCACCACCACCGCTTCAGGGCCAAAACCTCCACCACACATGCCTGCTAACAGAGCCAGGCTTTAGAGCTGGTTAGGGAGGCAGAAAGAACTTCCTAGTGCAGCGCAATCCCTCTGGATTTCTACCCGCAGCTTTCCAAGACCTCTCTCAGCTCTGCAATGACCCAATATTGATTTCCAGCCTTTTGAAATCATGAAGGATGTCAACCCCATTTTTAGAGATTATGAGGTCTCTCATTTCATTCCGGGTCATGACATTTATATTTTCATCACTTGCAACCTCCAGGGCCATTACTAACAGGAGATTACAGTGTCGGTGCTTAACAGGATGTTTAATTCAACAGCATTTCAGAGTTAAGAAATGCAATTCAATTTCTCAAAGCCAAGTGGCTTCCTGACCAGACAGTGCAGCCTGCGTCCAGCCTACCAAACCCAAACGCCATGGGTTTCTGCAGGAACAGAGCTGGCATGTGAGGGAGCTGTACAGGAAATTACACGGTGCAATCATTTCTTTTTCACTACTGACATGCTTATATTTTAATGTGCAGGAAGCCTCGAGCTCTCTCCATTTCAGAGAAGCTCTGAAAGGGAGGAGGAATGTTTTACTTTATCGTCAGGGATTTATAATATGACATGCTCTATATATTTAGGAGGATTTTCCCAGAGATGCAGTAGCCTTCAATTAGTCTTTAAAGCAAGACTAAGTAATTTTCTAAAAGGTGCTTGAGCAGGCATTACTGAGTGTGCTCTGGGGTGAGGGAAGACACAAATAATCCTAAGCCACCATAACATTTTGCAGAAGTGGCGCAGCCATCTCACAGGCAAAGGCTTCCCTTTCTTGTTTCTTTTAGCGTTAATCTTTTCTTATTACTGTTATTTCTGAGTTCAGGAAATTCAAGAGATGAGTTGACTACAGCAGTGATTGATGGTACCAAGGTGTAAGGTGTGATGGTTTAAGGATGGTTAACAGGGCAAAGGGAATATACAGGTACATACGGAAAACTCAAAGCACCTCCTCTCGCTGCTGCCTCCTTTCCTGGAAGCATCTAGGATCAAAGTCATGTTGTTTAGACATACACTTAGACAATTTAAAGCACTCTGAAGAATTCCAGAGGTTTTAAGTTGCTACCTTTTCTACTGACTCCAGCAGTCCCAGCAGCTGAAGAGAGGCTACAAAGGCACTTGCAAATCCATATTTTCCACAAGAGATCACAAATACTGCTAATAATCACCTTGTTTTTTTAAGGAAAGCATCACTTTCTGTAGAACATGCAAACACAATGTTGTACAGCGTAGGCAGAGATGCAAGGAATCAATATGATGCCAATGTTTTAGTGGCCTTATTTGCAGTTTCCTCTTACCTCTTTAAATAATGCAGCTACGTAAACCCAAAAGCAGCAGCACAGCACAGTGCTGCGTGCAACCAGAAACAGGCACAGGAAGCGGCAGCAAAGACTGGCACGAGGAACATCCGTCCCACGGGATCTCCAGCCACCTGCCAGTATGTTTGAGAGGCACCACTGCTCCAAAGCAACGGCACTGAGCGTCCCTCTGCCCTTCTTATGCCAGCCAGCACCCCAGGCACAGACAGAGAGACTACTGGCACATCCCTGCACCACCTTCAGCGAGTGGCGCAGCAGAAGTGTCATCGGTGCAGACCCACCTCTACAAACCGTGTGACTTTGGCAGCAATAACAGGGCTCGTCTGGTAACCCTCAGCTGAGCAACCTTGACTGGGCTGCGAAGCCATAATCCTGCTTCATCCATCATCACAGCAATAACAAGCCTCCTTGTGAAACCCAGCCCTCAGTAACACTTTAAATACTGAAACAGAGCTGCAGAGCACAGCATGGTGCAAACCATCACTACTGCCAACGGCAATGAATGACAATGTGGCTCCTTCGCTCCTCTGCAGGGCACCTCAGACAAAAAAAACCCAGAAAAAGCCTAATTTTAGGTCCATTGAAGTGGTTACTTTGCAATACAGCTGGATCTCAGGCCTGCTGAATGACAATGTGTTATTTTTAGGCATATCCTGACTACTACTGCTTTTTAAGAAGTCTGCAGACAGTTGCAAAGTGACTTAAGCCTGAGCTTTAGGAGAAAGGTTTTTCTTGCATAGGAAAGCTCATCTGATCCTGCCAGGATCTGGACCCTGGTTTCGGTAGTGCCAGAGGATTATGGTGGCAGGGGAGGAGTCTGTGCCATCCTCTCATGGCCTAGGCCACACACCAATTTGAGAGTAAATTTGAGCTGCTAGGGAAAGCTCCTATCAGGCAGTACAGCTCATAGGCCAAGGGCTCGGTCCCCACCATCAAGAAGGCAAGCAGAAGCTGTGGTCACAAGGCAGAGAGGATGTTCCTAACCAGCTGCAGAAGTTGTGGCACTCTGGATTGAAGCCGAAGTGACCAACTCAACGAAGGCATAAATGAAACAGGATCAGCTTTAACCTTGCTCTCTGTGTTCTATTCTGGATTCTCAAACAGTATCCATTTCTTCCTATTTCCTCAGACCATTTCTGCACTCTGCTGTGGGCTGCAGTGTCAGCCCACAGCTAAACACAGCCAGAAGGAACTGGGGCAGGACCAGGCTTGGTGAAGGCCCCTGAGCTTGGAGTGAGCTGCCTACAGAGGCAGTCACATCTCCAGAAAAACAGATCTGCAGAGGAGAGCAACATCAGCCACCACCACTCACCACTCAACATTCATAAAGCTCTCAGCAATTTGCAATGGAAGGTGCTTTAGGGGCCAAGGCAGCTGTCCAAGAGTGTGTCCCAAGAAGCAAAGGGCTCATGAGCCAGCAGTAACAGTACCAGCACATAGCCATAAAACTTGTCCTCTTCACCTGCTGCCTGTCCAAGGAGGCTGCAGCGGTGTGTGGCACGATTTGCAGGAGCAGAGAGGATGCTCTCCATGTCAGCCTGAAGAGCTGGTGTCCAGCAGAGGCACTGGCTTTGTCTGCTCTCTCAGCACTCATGTCAGCAAGGCCCCGGCACATCTATTAGTCGAACATTTTTTTCCTCTCTTTTATCTTTCAAAACACCTGCTGCCTCAGAAGTGTCAGCAACCTCAACATTCACAACTCCACCATGACTTCTGGACTCAGCTGTCACCTGCAATTTCAGCACAGACCTGGCTGTGTGTGAGGCTGTAAAATCACGGAATTTTTATTTGGGTTTTGTTGTTTTGGTTTTTTACAGTAGTGCAGAAAATGCTCTGAAAAAAAAAGAAAGTGCAGGAGAAGGATGCAGCAAAAGACAAATGCATCCACCACTCAACGCCACAATTAACTGTCATCTATTACAATTAGGTGGCTTGCAGAGAGGCACACGCCTTGCTGTAACTCAGCACACTGGAGCTGAGGAACAGCAGCTTGGGGTATCACCCATGTCTGCTCTCCTTGCTTTCTAACGTTACAGTGCCTAAAAACCAGGAGAAGGAAAGGGCAGGAAAAGGCACTCGGAAAACAGAACAGAGACCCAGAGCCTTTGCCTGCAACTAAGCACAGAGAACGCGCTCATCTAATAGCACATCTCTCTCCTCCCCGTGAATAACTGTCCATCCAAGAGTAGTAAATAGTTAATTACGTGCTACAGATAAGGCCATTGCATGCAGCACGGCTCAATGCATTATTCACCTGGGCTCGGAAGGGAAAAAACAGCAGAGGAGATGTAAAGGGAAGAAGGAGCAATCTGCTGTTCCTCATAGAACACTTGGTTTCACTGGAGATCAGGGACACAGTTTCCCATTTAACCTTAAAGACCCTTCTTACACAAAGCACCAATATGTGATCCTTCTGAGCGTTCTATTGCAGATATGCCAGTTACAAGCACTGTACAAGTCTCTCTACCTGTTGCATCCAAAACGCCATGGGACATGGTGCACCTCGTGAAAATAATGAAGCAATGCAGGATTTTCCAGCCCGATTTTAACTCAACCATCAGCAACACCCCAAACACGCAAACTGAGCTTGGGAACGCTTGAAGGACGGTGGCTACGTCTCAGAAATAGCACAACACAGACTCCCAAAGCAGTGTCTGTAATCAATTTCTACTTCTGAAACAAACAGAAGAGTCTCCCGGTGCGAGCACGCTTCAGGAAATCTCACCTATCAACACAAGAGGCTTGTCCCCGGACACATTCAGAACCCAAGACACACACTAGCGCTCCAGGACTTCTCCCTTTAGCCGCCACCTGCTCCCCGAGCTGCCGGCAAAGCCCAGTCGGAGGCGGCAGATCCGGGGAGCGGCAGCTCGGCGGGCGCTGGCCGGGGCCGCCCGTCCATCCCCGTCCCGTCCCGGCCCGGGCTGACCGAGCCCCTCCGCAGCCCCACTCACCCAGGACGAAGCAGAGGAAGCGGCGCGGGAGCGGGGCCATGTCGGCGGCGCGGCAGCGGGACCCTCCCCCGCGGCGGCTCCGCTCCGCCCCGCCCGCTGCCCAGCCCGCCCGCACCCTGCCCTGCGCTGCTGCTGCTGCTACTGCTGGTGCTGCTGGTGCTGCTGCAGCTGGTGCTGCTGGTGGGGCGGCAGGGCGCTGGGAAACCATCGGACACAGCTCAGCAATCCTTTTTTTTAACCCCCCGCCCCCCACCCCCCCCCCCCCCCCAGGCATTCCTTCAGCTCTCCTCCCGTGTCCATCGAAGGGTATTTTGCTCCTGCCTATGGACCCCTTACCGTCCTTTTTACCGTTGTACATGAACACGGAGGATGGAACACAGTCTTCAGAGGGAAAGGTCTTTTGTGGTGGGTTTGTTTTTTTTTTTTTTACCCAGTGGATAAATCATCGCTGAGCACGCAGAGCTCCACCTACAGATGAGAATGGAAGTTTTGCCTTCCCTGAACATGCAAGTGGCTTGCTTGAGCTCTTCAGGAATGCATCTGGGATCAAGTCATCCTAGAACCATACGATCGCAGAGGTTGGAAAATAACGTTAAGCTCAACGCATCCAACTGTTAACCCAGAACTGCCACGGCCACCACTAAACCATGTCAGCCAGCTACAGAGCTTTGGAATCCCTCCAGGGATGGTGACTCCACCACCTCCCTGGGGAGCCTGTGCCAGGGCTTGACAATCCTTTTGGTGAAGAATGTTTTCCCGATGCTGTGAGGAGTGTGCCATCTCACTTGACAAGGGTCCCAGGTGCACTGAGGTAACTGCCCCACAAATCAGTTCTCTCAGTTTAAGTTGTCTGTCTCAAAGGGAGAACAAGAAAGCTCGAATGAACAATGTACTAACTTTGGTGTTTCACATTATACCCACTTTTGCTTTCCCAACAGACAAAACAGCTTGCATAACAGAAAGCCAGTTCTATCCTAAACTGCTACTGACACTATTAATTACAGAATCGAGTCTGAGGAACACCAAGGGCAGCACTTGCTGTTAATGATGAGGTAGAGCAAAGCCTACGGCTATTCCCAATACAAACAGAAAGAAACCAAAGTTGAGGCCTTATCTGTAGCATCAGCCTCAAGTTCACAGCAGTAGCTGTCAAAAGCCTGGGGCTCTGAAAACCACTACCTACAGGGGTTCTGACAAGACGAGAGGGAATAGATGAGATCTGAAAACAGCAAAACACTCACACAACTTTTTGAAGGAGGACTTTAAACGTTTATTCGAAGACAAGTGAATTTTCAACATCAAATGCAGATAAGATGTAAAACAAAGTACAACAAAGAGACTAAAATGGACAACAGCAATGGTCTGTCCTCTTGTGCTTGTTAAGCACAAGCCTGTCACGTCAATCAAGGACAAGTCTCCTTGCCCTCTGACCAGACATGTACACCTAAGCTGCCCTTCCTTCGTTTACCAGAAAAGGATGTAAAATGTAGATGTCTCCTGCATAGTACCAACACATGCAAACAAGAAAGACTGGATACTCCCAGCTTTCCTCCTCTCTATCAACCCAAACCAAAAGTCTCAGGGAGCGTGTGCTTCCCACTATAACAGGCCACAGGACACACGCATAAAAAAAAACATTCAGAAGTTGCTTCCAACAACAGGTGGAATATGAGACAACAAAATGTCATGTTGTGGTAAAAAAAACCCAAATCTAAACATTAAAATCTCAGCTGTATCCTGAAGGAACTGTTTGGCACATCAGCGCTCTGCAGTCTGCAACATAGACTGAGCCACAAGCACACAGGAGGTGACTTCTGCAGCATGGGGCCGGGCAACTGCCACCACCAGTCCTGCCAGCTCTGAATCTCGTTTTCTAAAAAGAAGCCCTCGCTGCCTTCCTGGTATTCAAAGGATACATCAGGAAGGTGTAAGTGTGCTGGCTATTTATCTTTGCAGCCACCACCATGCCTGAAATGAAGTGGTGTGCAAGAACTGGGGGTTGCGTACTTCAGCCTAGAAAAGCCCTGCCAATACTAGAGAAGTCTTGCTTCACCAAAAAGTGATCATCCTGCCTTAGACAAACCTCCTGAAACACTGAAACCAACTACAGGGAAAAACAAAACCAAGAAGGATCATTTAATATCTGCATAAACAGAAAAACACCTCAAACTGACCTTGAGATTATATTCTACTGGATAAGCCTGCATATCACACAGCGATGCTCTGACTTTTCCTTGAGATCTGATGAAATAAACCAAACCAGAAACACGGTACGATCCTGGAACGGGCTGGAGTACACAATTTGAAAAAACCTTCCCAAGGCAGATGATCCAACTCTTCATCATCTGAAAACCATCAACTTAAGAAGAAAAACACAACCAAACAAAAAAGCAGCAGGTAAATTTTGCATGTACACACTCAAGCCAAAATCAGCAATTTTAATAATACCCCAGAAAACTACGAGAAGCTGTAATAATTTCATTATGTACCCCAGAAATACATAGAGGAGTGAGGATTCCTAGCTTCAAGAAACATATGAACGAAGTGACTACAATAGAATAAAATACATAATCTTTGGGCAACAAATATCTGGTGGTTATGCTTTTAATTCATTCAAATAATTCAAAGTGGAGTTATCAACTCATCATTTGGTAGTATGTTAACTCTATGCATTTGTTAATGTTTCTCAAAGCACTGTTTTAGTTATGCTGTTATCATACCCCTCTCTACTGGTCTTTTTGCTCCGCAGATTATTCATTTCACAGAAAGCTTCCAGGTGAGGACATTGGACACTGATAGAATTTCAGGGTATAGACATTTTTAATGCTGCACTGAGTAACCTTTATAGCATTGTGATTCATGTTAACTACTGCCTAATGTTAGGTTTAGAAAACAGGAAAAAAAAAAAGGTTAAGCTCACTGTTCAGGTAAGTATGACAGCTGCTCACTAATGAGAATAAAAGACTTTCCAGTCCAAAACCTAACTTCCCATTTCTAATGAATTTACTCCTTCAAAATTAACAAATATACAAGATCCAGATGTCAACTCTAGGCTAAGTCAGCCAAACAAAAAAGCAGTATTATACTATGCTTTACTTTAAAGCTGAATTTAAGTTGTTGTACACTAAATACGATGTAATCCAGCTTGACATAAAAGTATTATCTGTCCAAGTCTGCATGTTTCATCAGCTTGCATCCATCCAAAGTGCTATTTTTCAGTGGACATGCTGCAGGAAAATCTGAAGCTATACAAATACCAGAATTAGTACAGAGGAGCTTTGAGCAGAACAATCATTCCTTAAAATATATTTGCTTCTTACTATGGAAAGATGAGAATCCTTTTTCTCCATTACTTACTAATGACTTGGCTATTTCACAGCTTCCTCATGATAAAAGGAAAAATGATGACAGGTTTTCACCTCTTTAGCAAAGTGACAGAAAGGTATACTATTATTGGAACAGTTGTGACTGTTGAGCTCACACACCATTTGAAAGAAACAAAATGGGTCACTCAAGAAGGAAAGCACAACACACTTGAGGCTGTTGAAACCTTATGTCATGGTTTGACATGACAGCCTTTGCTGGTAAGGGGGAAGGGGCTATAAAGATGACTCCTGTAAGAAGTTGCTCAAATCTATCCCCAGCTCTGAGCCAGACCCACTTCTGGGGCTGAGCCAATTAGATGCCTCCACGATCACTTTTTAAGAAGAAGCTGGAAGAGGAGGTTTCTTCCTCCTTCTGTCTGTTCTTCTTCCTCTGGCTGGTGGTCATGCAAGCAGCCGGCAGAGTGAAAGAAACAACCATGTGGCCTCCAAGGCCAGTGATGAAACAGAGGAGGAGGTGTACCAGAGCAGAGACTCCCCTGCATTCTACAGAGAGAACTGGTGCAGCTGAGATTTGTTTGCATTTCTTTAAAGACTCCACATCAGCGGTAGAGACTCATTTTGATAATGGACAAGGGGCAGCAACTCATGTTGCTAAAGCTGGACCAGGGCAGAGATTCACTTCATTAAAGGCCCCGAGCTAGGGATAGTGACTATGGCCAGAGGAGGCTGTGTCTCGAGGGAGGGACCCAGTTACTTCAATACAGACCCCAAGCCAGGGGCAGTGATTTTCATCTTTAAAACTATGGCCAGAGGAGGCCGTGTCCCAAGGGAGGGATCCAATATTCACAGCTGTAACTGTGGGGAGGAACTCACAACAAAGTAGCTCATTAAACTTATGCCCAGAAGAGGCCAAGTCCCAAGGGAGGAACTCTGTATCAGCAGAAGCTGCAAACTTGGCGAAGAACCCACCCCAGAGATATTCACTAAGGACTGTGTCCTGTGTGAGGGACCCTGTGTTGGAGCAGGGGAAGAATGTCAGGACTCACCCTCATCTGAGAAGACAGAAGCAGCAGAGCCCATCTGTGAGAGACTGACCACATCCCTCATTCCCTGCCCCTCTGAGCCGTTGTGGGGGGAGGAGGTAGAGATATGGGGAGCAGTGAGCTGGGCCCGGGAAGAAAGGAGGGATGGGGGAGGGAGATCTTAAAGTGCCGGTTATAACTTTCTCATCATCCTACTCAATTTTTGCTTTTATTCCATTCTGTTTCTTGTAAAATAAACTTTGCTACTTTCTTCTCCAAGTCAAGTACTGGAGCTTGTTTTGCCCAGAACCGTAATTGGCAGTGAGCTCTTCCTGCCCTTGTCTCAATCCACAACAACCTTGCTTATCTTTTTACTCCCATTTCACTGGGGCCTCTGCCATCCTAACGAGGGTGGGAGTGGATGGAGGGCACTGAGTAAGAGACTGTCCTGGTGCTGCTGTGCTAGCTGGACCAAACCACAACACCTTACTAATTTAAAGTAGTTTCAAGTGGGTTTTTTTTTTAGTGAGTTTATGTCCATGCATGCAGCTCTGTGAAAGTCAGTAAGTAAATTAACATGAACACTTTTTAAAATTATGATTCCTAAAGGCATCTGTAAAAGGTCGCAGGGCAGTCAAGTGCCAAATTAAAAAACTTATGTTACACCAATTCTTTCAAAAGAAACTCAGCTAAACTCATGTACTGGTTGAGACTCTTTAGTGCTCTCCATCACCATGGGAGGTATAACTCTACACTGGAAAATCCTATCTTTCTGTATTTACACAATCTAGTCACTCTTCCTGAAGGATAGTTCAGGTCACTGATATTCCCAGAACAAGGACTGTGACAAATGATCTATAAGCATCTATTAATATATTTAATGCAGCTATGGAAGCTTCTCTAGCCCAGGCTTATGCATCTTCTTAGTGGGCAGAACTACTCTACTTTTATCACAGCTCTAGCATGCCATGCACAGCGGTTCTGTTCACGTTACATCTGTGCTATGGTTCACTTCTACACAGGTATCTGACCAGGAGAATTTAGTCTGACAAGCAGCATTCCATGAATAGGAAAGATATTTGGATATGTAAATCTATCAGCATAAACACTACTCATCTTGGAAGAGGTGGTATCAATTGAAACCAACCCAACTATTTGACATCCTGGAAACAGGAGCCTATTTTGCTTACTAAAGGCATCTGTAAAAACTTGAAGGGCACTGAAAAGCCAAACTAACAAACTTACGTTATGCTAATCCTTTCAGTTAAGCATTTACTTGAAAGACAGCATGAGAATCGGTGCATTTTTGCAAAAAAAAAGACTACAGAGGAATAAATATTGTACAGGTTATACACATATATACATATATATATATATACACACACACATATCCCTAAAATTCTGAGCTGGAGGTTTAGCATGTTGAACTTGCTGTTGCTTCCTGCAGCATCCAGTGCTGTGTCATCATGCACAATGTCCTTTAATGTGAAAAAACCTCACAGCCAGACAATTGTACGCTACTTGATTTCTAGTCCAGAAGTAAATCTCATACATCAGAGAGAATGGATTTTTAAAGCAAAACTCAAGTCTCTGCTGGGATTTCTTTATGATCTGCTACACAAGAACTGGCCATTAGGTGTCACGTTTGTACACAATATGTATGACTGTTTTCCACCAAGTTCAGCAATAGAACAGTTTGCATATTAAAATCCCCAGCACACCAAGATTTATGGGGTGCACTGACCTAGCAAGCCAATCTCATTACAGATATTCTGGAAAACAGTTGACAATTCTTAGAAACCATTGTTTCTGTGGTGCTTCTTGCAGATATTTCACAGAAACACAGAATCTTAAGGACTGGAAGGGATCTTGGAAGATCATCTAGTCCAACTCCCCTGCCAGAGCAGTATCACCTAGAGTGGGTCACACAGGAACTCACCCAGGTGGGTTTTGAATATCTCTGAAGAAAGAGACTCCTCAACCCACCTGGGCAGCCTGTTCCAGTGCTCCCTCACCTTCACAGTGAAGAAATTCTTCCTTGTATTTCTGTGGAACCTCTTGTGTTCTAGTTTATACCGATTGTTCCTTGTCCTACCATTGCACATCATTGAGAACAGCCTGGCTCCATCCTCCTGATACTCACGCTTTACATATTTGTAAACATTAATGAGATCACCTCTCAGTCTCCTCCAAGCTAAAGAGCCCCAGCTCCCTCCAACTTTCATTGTACAGGAGATGTTCAACTCCCCTAATCATCTTTGTGGCCCTGTGCTGAACTCTCTCCATGTGCTGAACTCTCTCCCGCAGCTCCCTGTCCTTCTTGAACTGAAGGGCCCAGAACTGGACACAATATTCCAGATGTGCTCTCCTGAGGGCAGATTAGAGGGGGAGGAGAACCTTTCTTGACTTGCTAGCCACAGCCCTTCTAATACACCCCAGGATGCCATCTGCGTTCTTGGCCATGAGGGCACGTTGCTGGCTCATGGGCATCCTGATGTCCACCAAGACCCCCAGGTCCCTTTTCCCTAACTTGTACAGGTACATGGCATTATTCTTTCCCAGATACAAGACTCTACACTTCTCTTGTTGAATTTCATTAGATTTCTCCTCGCCCAACTCTCCAGTCTGTTCAGGCCTCACTGAATGGCAGCACAGCCTTCTGGTGTGTCAACCACTCCCCCCAGTTCAGTATCATCAGCAAACTTGCTGACAGTGCCCTCTGAATTTATACTAAGTTTACTTACCAATATGGATTAGTAAGCAATCTATAGTATGCCATACTAATCTGTACATATACAAATTCAGGTTGTTTTATTTCAATATATTTCTGTGGGCTAAAGTACTCACTTAATTATGCTGCTTTTCCAAACCACAACTTGGTGCTGACTTCCTTAGAATGTTGGAGGTCCTTTCTACAATAGTATTGATGGACAAGCCACTTAGGACACCTTTGTTGTTCTTCCTCACTTGCAGCACAGCATTCACAATTCTGTCTCTATGTTAACAAAAGAAACTGTTTACATCACCATTTTGTGCAATACATTTAGCACTCAGGTATCATGGCTATCGGCTCCATGACAAATCAGGGCAGAAATGAAATCCAAATACTCTCACTTGCTAGCCTCGGGATGAATTTTTTCAAGTTTCTTCATTAATCTGACATAGCTGCTCACGTTCCATGTATTAGAGGAAATAAAGGCATCAAACGAATTAGTGGCGAAAGGAACAGATGTTTTCTGCAGGAAGTTTTCTCCAGTACTCTGGAATTGCATCAAAATAAGCAAAAAGTGAAGAGGTTAAGCATTGTACAAGTAATACACCATACCTTTACTCCTAATACATATTCCTGTTATGGAAAAACAAAAAAATGGCAGATACAGATTCAGATCAATAAGTTATTCTAACACAACCAGTCATCCAATCTGAAAATTAGAAATAAAACTACTGCATGCATTTATGTGTAACTGACATTCCTGCTACTTCAAATGCAATTGTGTATTTCCCAGAGGACCAGCACGTTTAATGTTAAATCCCCAAAGGCAGCATAGATACATGGCTTACGAGAGCAACAGCATCACTAACTTTGTCTTATCCTCTAAGGATCAACCTGAATGAATATGAAATACTGTATTTATACATAGATGTTTCTTAGATTTATATTAAAACCCCTACTCTGTAGTTTTTCCTCCACCATCCCAAAATCTTTCCTGTATAAAACCACAAGACGTTCAAGTAAAGTAAGTGTTACAAGCAGAAACTCAAACAAGGAGCAAAGCAGGATGAAAACCAAGTGCAAATAGGTAAGATCCCAACTGTCTCAGGATTAAGACAGATGGAGTATCACAGCTTGATGCAGGGGAAAATGAACCGTGCTCTTGCTCTCCTGCAACATGCCAGAAATTTATTACTAACACATGACATGTTTTCTTATTCCAAAATCATTGTGTATATATATATTAAATGTAACAAGAAGTTTTAAGGCCCTTCATCTGCCATATAAAAGAGCTTTAGCAATAATTATTTACCTTTTGGTTATCCTGAAGCGTAAAATGCTCTGAATCTTCAGGAGATGATTTCAGATCAGAACACTTCTTTGTTTCTGAAGGTACTTGAGCAGAGCAAGAAATTTTGGAAGAAGTTATGGGAAGAAGTCGTGTTTTCTTAGAAGCAGAGGGGACATCAGGTGCTTTCACAAAATTGGAGGCTGAAGTGAGTGCTTTATCTTGATTATTTCTTTGACTCTTATCAACAGGTTCATTTGCAGGGTAAAACTTATTTGTAAGTACTTGAGAAACCAAGGATTTGTTCTCTGATGAATTATTTACAAGTTCAACAGTTACTGGTATTCCTTTCATTTTTTTCTGGTTCATGTCCTCTACAGCTAATTTTGCTTTATTAGTGTCTTCAAAGCAAAGAACTGCACAGCTAAAACATAAAAAAAGGAAAACTAAGTAAAACGTGTATGAAGTTATCAGTAAGAACACATGATGTTTCTCACCTTATGCATATTAACTGTTTCACCATTAAACTCAGGCTCCCTAACTTCTCATAAAATGAGAAGCTGTCATGAATGACAAGTTTTTGTCAACATATCTGTTATCTACTAATTACTCCAATAAATTAATGAACAACTCCCTCCTTTCTCCTGTGATCAACGGGACAGCAAAAAAATCTGAAACAAGTAAAACTTCTATTAATGTACCTGTAGTTACCAGAATCCAGAGAGGTAAGAGTGTCGGAAATCTGATGCTTCTGGAAATGTGATCTTAAATCCTCCTTCAAAATAAAAGCATATTTGTTTGCAAATGTATAGTGGGAAAGACTCCAGCAAAGAGGCAAGATAGTACTTGTACCTTGTCAGTAAGAACAGGCATACCTCTGACACCGAGGAACTTAGGTCACCAACATGCACCAAAGAACACTCACTTCCACTCTCCATTGCGTTCGCTTCTAATATTCAATGTAAGAAAGCAAAGTGTTACTAACTAGCCTTGTTTCAGTTCAAGCTGACATCTTCTCTAAAGATTCTGGAAAGTATTGACAGAAAACCTATTGGTTTAAGTTTAAAAAAAATACAACGAACAAGATAAGAAGGAAGAGTATCTCCTAACAAAACAAAAGTGTCCTGAGAAGTGAAATAGTTCAGTTTTTGAAATATTTTTTTCCCCCTGAGTATTTCCTAAGGTTTGATGAGGCAAAAGAGGTACAATAACTGGTCTGAATTAAAGGTTCCAGTGCCCATCACTGGGACCCAAGTCTCCAGACACAGACCATTCCCAGCCAACTCTTAAGCTGCCAGCATGGGGAAGGAAACAGAAAGAACAGAAAAAAAAAATTGCCAGTGACATGACTGGCTGGACATTCACTACATCGAGTTTAACTACAGTAGGTAATGTTTTCAGGGAAAAAAAAAAAAAAGGAGGAAAAGAGTTTAACAGTGATCCACTAGAAGTAAATAAAAAAAAGAAGTCTGAAAACCCAGATAGCATTTTTTTTCCCCAGTGTATCTATGCTTGCCGAAGGAACGGGATACTCAAATAATAAAACAAACACCATTATTAGGCATGGCAGCTTGAAGCATGCAACCTCACCTCTTAAATCAACCATGGCTTGTTTTTCTTGTTGCCTCTCCATTTCTTCTGCCGTTACTGAAAAATCTGCTACTGTCACGTCCTCTTTAGCATCATACCAATATTCATTCCCTTCTTCATTTTTCACACAACCTTGACAGTTGAAATAAATTTCAGTGTGTTAAAATTCAGATTGATGTATGGCACACGAATCAATATAAAATTTCTGGGCTTAAGAGTTACCTGGGTGACTCAGTACTATATTATGAAGCAGTGACACACACTAGTGTACCTTTAAGTAGCCAATTTTTTTCAAAGACATAAAACATAATATAGAAGTGATATAACATCAAGCGTTCCAGCTCAGAAAGGACAGTTGAGTAGCTCCACCTATGTTTGACAGAGGATTTGTTTATTTTTTCCTAATTAACAAATAACATAGGATTTGTCTTAGGAGCAGATCACTTACCACGTTCTACCTTCTGCTCTTCACGTTGCTCTTCAAATGTCTTGGAGGAAGCAGAGTCACCTGGCTGACCCCCATCAGTTAAACACATGGGCTGCGGATTATTCGACAAACATGTTTCAGCTATGCCATTTGCACCTAATTACATTTTTCTGAGCTTCAGAATATTAAATGATCAAACAGGTTATTTTATGTCATTTTATTTTGAAAGAATGAAGAAAATTTTTGGTTACATCAGCTGCATTTGCAATTACTGGCAGAGAATCCCAGTTTGAGCCCTGAAGAACTATGACCATATTTGTATATAGCTAAGAGAAGACTATACAACATAATGTCTGGGAAACTGAGAAATGAAGAAGTCCCTACCACATTGACAGACATTTTCCTTTCTTGCAGTTTTGGTGCCTCAAAGTCAGCTTTTCTTGGGCCTGAAACTGAACTAAAACAGATCCAATAATTTAATATAAAATACAGCACAACAATTTTAAATTCTACAATGACATCAAGTACTCTAACATATTAAGTATTTCCAAAATCTCACAGTAAAACCAATAAAATGTGCTTAATAAATCTTAGTTTCAAATTTGAACCAAGGTTTTTTGATGCCTGTATTAGATAAAAGCATTGGTTGCAATCTGAAACATAAAGCTATATTCTAGGTTTTTGTTAGGCTGTTTTTCCTTTATACTTACATGGCTTTCTGTGTGATGTTTCAATATATTTTGAGATCTGTGTATTTTTTGATTAATTTTATTAATACTTAACACAAAATTTGAAAAAGATCTCTGGTTATTTACCTGATGCAGTAAAAACTTATTGCCAAGTTCATTTTAATCTTCACTTAGGTAAAGTAAGTGAAGAACATACAATGCTTCTTGAACATGCAATACCACATGTGTGCCTGAAATATTGTTTTTCTATCATTCTTCATGACTGAATGATAATCTTAGGAGAATAGCTGCTTATATCATTTGTTGGCAGCAAAGTGTTTTTGTCTGGATGTTTTTCTGCAGGGTTTTGGATTTTCAGGTTTTGTGGGTTTGTTTTTTTTTAGTTTTGCTTTTCAAGACCCATATCCTTAGGCTTAGAGACTAAGACTTCAGTAGAGAACCTGGAAAACTACCTGTACATTGAAAGCTTTTGCTATAAAGTCAGTAAAAATACAACTCCATCATTTGCATATTTAAGCACTACAGAATACGAATTTCCTTAAAATAAAAATCACTGTACTCAAAATTCTGTGCTAAACAGTTTGAAGCAACAAGGTACATCATGAAATAAAGAAGTTCTAAGTTTAAAAGATACGAAACATACTTTCGTTTATTTTGAACTTTAATAAATACCACAAATATGGACTACTTACTTGTAGCAAAGATCCTCTCTGAACAACTGTCAAAGAAGAAAATTTTGTTTTAATTTTCTGAACATAATCATTTATATTCAAAATAAAAAGAACTTAGGAAATTACCTCGCAGGGGACATAAGAAGAGGAGACTGAGAGCAACTTAATCTCAGTTGATAGCGGTGGAAGTGCATTTAAAGGTATGCCCATTTTAATTTTCATTTTCATACTGTTATAATCCTTTTTCAGCTTTTCTAAAGCCAACATGAGAGATGAATCTAATTCAGTTTTCACGTTACATCTGTTAAAATACAAGAAAGTATGATCAACTTTAATACTCTTTTGTTTTACTGCTTCCAGAATTGCCCAAGCATTTTCCAGCATTTAAAGATTTCTCTGCATCCTGCAAGAACATAAAGGGAGAAACTTCAGAAGTTTTGCAAAAATCAGTCAGTACATAAAGTTCCCAGGACAACTTTTTTGCATAGTGTATGCACTCTGTTATAGCAGGATTCCCCATTTCAGACTCAAAGTAAAATGTTCATTTGTTTTTGGACCCAAAACAAGTTCCCTCCTTGCAGAATAATCCTAGGAATGTGTCACTGCAGTCATCACAAACACTGCCTGCCTTTTCTTGTTTACACGTGCTGTCCCTCAGCACCACTGTACCCACGCTGTAGCTCTCTGAAGCCATCATGTGTGTTGCAGTCTGCTCTCCTGAACCCTCTTCTAAGAAATGAAGTTTTACAGTTATCCATGGCACAGTAAAGCTTTCACAGGCAGGACTTGGCAGAATTCCAGATTCACTGCAGGGCATATGCTTTGTCAGCTACAGACTGCAAACACTATCCCCTTCCAGCCTCTCGTCTTCCCAATTCTGCATCTACTCTCTTTCTCCTTTACCACCTCCTTCCAGCTCCCCCCTCTACACCCCTGGGTATACTCATGACTGGATTTTATGTCTTATTCCTTTTGTACTTTTCCTCCTGTACATAATGTCACTCCTGGAAATACACTGTATTTTGCCAGGTCTGTAAATGTTACAGAAAATTTTAGGCTGAAAGTAAGATTTGGCAGTTAAAAAAACCCATGTTTTGGACAATAACATTAATGACAAATAGTGTTACAAGCTATGGATAGAATACATCAGTAACAATTAGGAATGAATGCCTTTTAACCAAGTGATCAGTTTCATTTAAAAGGACATTACAGCACATGCCTGCTAAAAAATGAGTTTTCCTCCAAAGCCAGTTTGTAAATCTTCAAGCAATGCTGATAGCACATCTGATAATGAGCGTTTACAATCTGCAATTCTGCTTCAATCGCTCTTTGCAGTACTTTTTGACAGCAGCTTGATGCAGAATTCTTCACAGCTTGTTTGCCAAGGTGCACCAGCCTTTAAAATAATAATAGACAAAATCTTAAAGCCCAGAAATAAATATTTTACATTCCTTGTGTTTTATTTTGGAACAAGTAACTTTCCAGAAGCTAGTTCTGATACGACTTAGATCAGTTCCTTCTATTTACTACACAGAAAAAAAGGATGGCTTTGCATTATAGGCAGCCTTAACTGAGAGGTGGGAACGGCATAATTGTTCCTAACCAAAGAGTGCAGTCATAAGAACAAAAAGAAACTTAGCAGCTCTCTTCACCTACAGACACACTTTTATTCTAGTCACAAAATCATTTAGGTTGGAAAGGATCTCTGGAGGTCTGCAGCACAAACCTCCGTTCAAAGCAGGGCTAACTTCAAAATTAGCTCAGGGCCTTAGCCAGTCCAGCTTCAGTGTCAGGTTTGGGTTTAAATCTCCAAGAATGGAGACAGTACCAATACTACTCACCTTGTGAGAAACTTTTTCTTACAACCAACTTCCCCCTACTGAAACTGCTGGCTCCATCTCTGCATTTGATTCAATCTTTTCTCCCGCAATGCACCACCAGATTGCCAAGAATTGCAGGGAGGTTCCCCACAGTCCCAGCCTTCCCCTCCACACTGACCAAATCCAGTCCCTTCTACTCTCCTCACACGTCAGGTGGTTCATCAGTTCCCCTCACCATCTCTGTGGCCTTCTGTTGGGCTCTCCCCAGTCTGTCCATCTCTTTTTTTTCACTACAAGGCTCACAGCTGCAGATGCCTTCCCAGATCCACCAAACTGAGAAGAAACTCCACTTTCCTCCATCCACTGGTTGCACTCTCACTAAAGCAGGTCTGGTTTTCCTTCTCTGCCAAATGGGAGCACCGCTGACTTACAGTCAATGTGTCTGTGGTCAGTTTGGAACTGCAGACCAAGGCCGCGTTTGTCTTTATTCAGCTTCAGGAGGTCTTAAGCTCATTCCTCATCCCTCCAGGTCCCTTCCTGGAACCACCACCCAGCAAGCTTTTAATACCATCAGTTCTGCTGAGTCACAGACAACTTTCAGTCATGAAAAAAACACCCAGCATCTAGAATTCTCAGCCAAGAACAATTCAGGACCCACCTGCCAGTGCTTGTCTTCAAATCACTGCTACACAGGTCATTTTTTGATTCCCACTGCTCCTAAACAAACAATTAAAAAATTACAGATTAACATTTGTATGGACAAGTTCTTTGCAACTTTACGTTAAAAAGTTTCTGTATCAAAACTGCTTGGTTGTGGTTTTTTGTTGCTTTTTTTTTTTACCTGCATCTGTGAACCTCTTTCAGCTATCACAGTACTGCTCCCTGAATGCTTTTGCAGTGTGTCAGTAAGCTGTGACTGAATTTCCTCTACACTACTGGCTCCACACGACCAGTCTGTACTACAAGCAACATCCACACAGGTTTCCCAGCACCATCCCGCCGGGTGTGATTTGTTCATTGTTGTTATCTCTGTGTTAACAGCCCTGGATGAGAGCCCAGTCGGAGTGCTGGTGCTTCTGCTTGTTGTAAAGCAAGCTCGGAAATCAGAACTTGCATCGACAGCCTGGTTAATCATAGAGTTGCTGGTGACATTGTTCAAGGTCTCACGAAGCTCTGAGTTCAGATCACTGATATTTCCACAGGAGGATTTATCTGCAACTTCCACCCCAAAAAAGGGAATTCTGCTAGTGAGAATTTCCAAGGGTGGGAACTGGGTATCAGCATCCTTTGCAGTGCAGTCAGAACAGCTGGTACTCTGTGCACACACATCAGATTCTTCATGACTGTAGAAATCAAAGACCCCTCCACCTCTGCAAGATTGTGTGGCTACTGCAAGGGTTCTCTCCCTCGGGGACAGTAAAGGACTGTCTTGCTTCACGGAGATGCTGTGAACATGTCTGTCACTCCTTACAGACATTTCTTCATTTGCAGCCATTTGGGGTGGCAGCATGTTGTCGATCAGTGGTACATACTTCACCTCTCCACTTTCTAAACCATCACATATAAGCAGGTTTGGACAGACCCTTTCTTTACTCCCACAAGAATGACCTTCAAATGTGCTTCCACAAGCAACACTATGATATTCTGTTTGCTCCTCCTGATGATCATAAGTCATGCCACTGCAATCTGACAGAGAGGCCTGAAGCAAGTGGGGAAGTTCTGATGTAGCTGCTTCTTGGCAGGTCTGGTCACCTACACCATGCTCAGCAGCAGGAGGACAGTCTTCTGACATATCAGCTCCCTCAGAATGTGAAAAAGTATGGGAATTCTGCCTGAAGTGTGTCGTTCTGCTTTTAACTTTGCTGTTCTTCTCCAACTCCATGGTACAAACATTTAAGCCTTTCTCTGCACAAGTAATCCACACAATTTATTTCCACTGCAACCTCTCAAAGTCATTCATCCACTTGTCTCTTCCGATCAGTTTCTCACCTTAATAAAAATTAAGAGAAGTTTTAGACACTCTGTGGTATACAAGAGGACATGACTGTTCAAAAATTGTTAAATTAACCATCTTACTTCTACCTACTGCACATTACCACAGAAACAAGGAACTATACATTCTCAAAGAAATCCTAAGAGTTCGTGGAAGGCTGCTAAAAGAATTTGCAGTTCTTGCTGGTGTGATTTCAACCAAGTAAAAGCACTCTGAGAGACCAGTCAATCCTATCGTTTTCCACTCTAGGGCAGAGTTTTCATCGTCTCAGCACTGAAGCACTTCTTATCTGAATCCTTGGAACCCCTGTTAACATACCGCGTGAATCACTCCCTGTGTATTAACTTCATGACAGGACACAAGGTGAGCAGATGCATGTAGTGACTCTGAGACTAAACATGCCAATAGCCATGGATTCAGTGACCACAAACTGACTTCATGTCACTCCTGACTGTATATTGGCCTGTAAGCACTCCATACCACAGAAAGCTTACTGCCTCTTGATCCACGACCAGTATGTTTACTGCAGGGAACATCCCGCAATCCTGGAGACACAAAAATTTTAAAAGCTACTTGAGTGAGTGATGAGGCAAATTTAGAGCTCTGCATCTCCCGAGAACTAAAAACCCTTCAGGTCTTGTAGAGAAGGAATATCGACGCATATTCTTTTTAATTCTGGGGAAACAAAATGAAATGGTTATCAAGCACAGAATTGTAAGAAAACCTGAGAATCTTCACAACCAGCAAGTGTAAGTTATAAAGGAAAACAGGAAGGTGGTTTGTTGGATCAGTGTACTTCTTTTAGCAACAGAAGAAAACTGGAAAACACACAAAAGCAAAGTGAACACACCTGCTCTGGACTTGCAACAAGTCAGAGTCCTGTGTGCAAATCTTCCCCCTGCAAGGGCATGCAGACCAACAGACCCACGGGCTCATAAGCTGTTTCCCATGCTTCTAAAAACACAAGTCACTGGTTCATCCTCCAGAAGAGGTTTCCAGCATAGCGAAACACAGTTCATACAGAACTGAGTGACGACACAGGCTGCTGGTGAAGCACAAGGAGAGACTGGAAACTCAAGCCTGTTTCTTGGCAGTTGCTCAGGGATGATGCAAGTTCTTCCCACTCCAGATATAAACGCTGTGATTCCAGCCTCGGATTTGCACATTAAGCTTCACAGAGGGGAACCCTAAGAGTTAACAGCCTTTCCTCACAGGGAAAGATGGCTCGCTGAGCCTGCTGAGGCTCGGCACTAAAACGACACCATTTAAAATCACTTCATAAAAATCATTTAAAGCTTCCAACAGAACTCATCGACAGAAGTCAGCAGCTCTCCAGAAACACCTTACCGTGACCTCATCGTACAGCTCCAGAGCTGTTTCCGAACGACTGGCTTCCCCGTTACACGAACTTTACGTCCCTCTGCTAACGCAAGTTTTGAGCAACTAGACGTGGGAACTGAAAACCGCCGCCGCCTCGGCACCGGGGCACACTTCAGAAGCCTGTACACGAACTGCGACGCGTCAGCGCAGAGAAGCAGCACCCGAACACCCCCTTTTTCCTTAAGAACACGTCAAGAACCAAGAATCGCAACACCTCTGCCTGCACCCCAGATAATTCACAGTCGCCTCGTTGCTGATGATTATGCCACGGCTGGCTGCTTAACCGCCAGCGCCCGTGACTCTGCCAAGCCCCGGCGAAGCAGCGTGTCCTGAGAGCAGGCGCCGAGCCCGGCTCGCCCCGAGCCGTCCCCAGCACGGAGCAGCGGCCCGAGCCCCGCCCGCCCGCACGCGCCTCCAGCCCATTGGCTGAGACGGGAGCGCCGCAGCGCGATTGGCCAGCGCGGCGCCCGCGCGCTGCCGGCCGCACCTCGCCACGTGCGGCCCTGAGCGCGGGGCAGCCCGCGCCTGCCGCGCTGTGGCTGCTGACGGTTGTACCCGCGCAGGCTTTGAGGTGGACGGGACGAGTTCCAGGCAGCGAACTGGGAACGGCACGCTGTAAAAGCGTGTTGCTTCTGGGCCCCGCGCCTTCCTTTAAACACGCTGAGTTCTTAATAAAGTGCAAAGCATCACGTAGGTGCCCAAAACTAACCCCCAAACCTACATAAATCACTTGTTTAGAGCACTGAAAGCACACAAGCACCAACCTCTTCCATGGGGTATCCCATCTAGGCCATCTCCTATGGCAATATCCATGATCAGAGCAAGAGTAATACTAAAATTGACATGTTTTGGAGGAACCCGGTTGCCGCATGTTGTGAAGGATTCTTCCAGGGAGATTATGTGGGTTACCTATATGTTCACCATAAATTAAGTACGAATCAGAATGGTTTTGGCTGGAAAAGGTCTTTCAGATGATCAGGTCCAACCACTAACCTCACTCTGCCAAGCCCACTGCTAACCCATGTCCCACAGCACTACATCTACGTGGCCTTTAAAGATCTGCAGGGATGGGGACTCCACCACCTCTCTGGGCAGCCTGTGCCAGTGTCTAACACCCCCCTCAGGGAAAAATGTCTTTCTTATCTCCAACCCACACCTACCCTGAGAGAATGCGAGGTCATTTCCTCTTGTCCCATCACTCGTTACTTAAGAAAGGAGACCCAATACCATTCAAATTTATCTTGACAGATACTGTCTCTGTCCTCTCCCCATCCCATGTGCATCCTGCCAGTAAAAATGTTAGTGTTTGGAGGACTCACACCAGTTCCTTTAGTCATGCATGCCCCTGCCTTTGTACATTTTACAACCAGTGTTGCTCACGTTTGTCTATCTGCAGTAATATATTAAAAAGTAAAAGGAGGTGTTACACCAGTATCATCCAAAAAATCTGTATTTTCCAAGAGAACTTTTACCAGTAACATCATGAGGACAGATCACTCCATAAAAACTACCCAAACAAGTGTCATTTTTATTGGCAAGTTCTGCTCATGATTTTCCTTTTCCACACTTGTATCTCCTAACACTTTGATTGAAAACAACAAAACAGAACATTTTCATTAACATTCCATTTGCAAACAATAAAATTATTTAACATTTAAAAATAAACTGAAGGATAACAATTTAAAATACAAATTCTAGGAAAACCTATCCTGGCTCCTCCAGCAGCCATTCCTTGCCAGGCTGTCACCAACTTGGCTCCACCGCAGGCTGGGTACCGAGGCTTTGTTGTTTGGAGCTTAATTAAAAGGACTGGGGCATGTGCTATTATTACCATTCATATCCCTGTTCTGCACATTGTTCACAGGAAAACAGAAAACGATTGCAGTAAACCAACCAGAACTTTTTCCTTCCCTATTCTAAAGCTAAGCCATACTGAAAATTAAGGGAGAAAAAGTCGCTGCAACATTCAGCTACTTTATCACACACAAAGATTTCTGCTAAGAGCATATCCAGGTTGAAATACACATCTGATGCCATCATGAGGTTAATGCTTATGGGGTGTGAGATCTACTTCAAAATGATAAAAACGTATCCCTTTGATGAGCAAAGTATTATTTTTAGCCTTTTGGACCAACACTTATTTGCTAGGTTGTTTCTTCTGAACCCTGCCAAGAGACAGTTTTCGCCGCCACCACAAATAAAAGGATGACTGGTGACAATCAGGCATCTTATCATCAGTTAGTAAGGTGTCTTTAACAAGTTTGATTGCATTCTGAAAAACCTTTAGTTCATTTTTTAGGTCCCAGAGGCTTTGTACACCAGAAATTACACAAGTCAAGCACAAGAAATTGTAAATTGGTATCCACAGTGATTTTGAGGTATTCCAAAAGAGAGCTGGCTTTGCACTTGAATGTTCCTCTCAAAAAAACAAACAAAAAAGGAAGAACGAACCCAAAGCCCTAGCTGGAGTGGAAATTTCATTTAAAAGATTCCTTTCATACCCACATTGATCAACAAGGACATAATTATTTCCCCAGGGATACAAACAAAAAAAAAGAAAAAAAAAAAAAACAAACCAGAAAAGGCTTCTTCTCCTTTTCCTCAAATATTCATTTCAGTACTTCATTCTCAAATTTCTGAGTGAACTCAGAAGAGAAAGGTGTTATTTTCTAGCCAAACCAGAGAAACACATTCAGATACTGTTTTTGGTTTATTTATAATTTGTGAAGGTGCTCTAAGAGTATACCAGCAGTTCCCTTACGTTTAAAATAGCAGCAGTTTATATTCTGACCTCCAGTCTGCAAGGGAGAGGCTAGAGAAAGATCGGGACCAGAGAGTCTGAAGACCAAGTTAAGAAGTAATGGTCTCACAGGTCTGGATTTGGCTTGACAGAACCGTATCTATTGAGGCAGCATCAACAGGAGGTTGTTCCTGTCGAACAGGAGATGCTGCTTCATACCTGGAGCAGATTCCTAAAGGACCGGTCACATGCCTTACTTGCAAGCTTTTCTGTTAGGGCTGAAGTAGGAAGAACAGCTTTATTCTTCAGGTAACTGCTGTTGTCCTTTGAGTGGTACATTCAGAATAATTTATAACAAACCAGAGCTGTAGTGCTAGTTGTGTATAATAAATTGCCCGCAACATCTTAATTGGTTATTTTATTTTTCATGAAAAGTGGGAAACCTTTATGATGACCTTAGGAGGAAGTAATTTGCTACTTCTGTAGTTGTAGAAAAACCATAGGCAGTAACATTTTCTAAAGTGCTTCTTATCAGTTAATTTCTTAAAAATTACACTTGCAGTTTGTAGTGGCATAGTCTCCTAGTAGTTCATAGACCAGTAGATAGTTTCTGATGTAAAAAACCCATTAGCAATTTTGTTTAAGCAAATGACACTTGCTTTGACAAATGCACTGAAGAGAGTGATCTAAGTGCAAAACCCACCATTTTCTTAAAACATGGCCTTCTGCTGGTTTATTAATGCAACTTTACATCCTTTAAAAGTAGTTTACTTCAACTCCAAGAGCAGGGATTAAATAATACAAATAAAAGTTGAAAATTCAATGAAGCTATTGCCTATTTACCCTGAAATAAAAAGGAGTCTTGTGATTCCACTGGTGCAAAAATCCCTCCAAACACCTTTGTTTTATTGGCAAAGTCATTTAAGGTCACTTTTGCTTCCAAGACCATCTTCTTCCATGGTTTCCACTGAAGGAGTTTTGCTTTGTAATGGCTTGTGGTTCCACAGTGATTTGTAAATGAAAAACCTACTATGAATAACTCTACTGTAGTCACTAAATTAATGATACTGTCATGAGAGGTCCAAAACTTAGTGTTTTGGGCGTTTGAAAATTTTCAGCAAGACACAAAATTCCAGACCAGTTAAAGTGTTTTCTTTGACTGCCATTTTAAATGGCAATAAATGGCTGCTACACCTTCTGGATGGAGAACTTAGCGAGATGCCCAATGTGCTTCTTAAGTAGTAGACAGCTGTTGTACTCCTAATGCACCCAGAGAACGGTGTAAAAAGGTTCTGCAGGCACAGCCGTTTGGATCAGCTACTCCTAGGTATATAGTGCAGTAGGTTTGAATCTGCATCAAGAAAACCACAGCTGGGTGGCCCGTAGCAAATGTCAGGGTTGTCTGTTCTCAGAAGGCATGACACAAAGCATCCTGGACAGCAAAAGGCAGAAGCATCTGCAGTGTTGTTCTAGTTCTGTCAAGTAGTAGTAGTTTCCATGGGAAGGAGGTGGTTATTGCTGAGACAGTAAAGCACTCCGATTCGCTTTCATCTTCTCCAAGCGTTTTACCAGATGACCATTGCTGACTTCAAGCTCTTCAGTTTTATCCAATGCCGAACGAAGCTGAAGGAAGGAAGCAGAAAAAACCCTTAACTTTTGCAGCGTTTTTCCCTTTCCAAAGAAAAAGCAAGGTTTGCAGTTACCAAAGCTAACTGACATATTGTTGGAATTTCCTCACAAGATAGAGCAGTTGAAAATTCCCATTAGCTGAGTTAGACGTAAATGTGTAATTGTTTTGAAGGCCACACACAGAGGTATTTTCTAAGGACAATGCCAAGAATCCAAGGTATTTACAGAATGTTGAACAGATGGCTCAGAGGTTGACTCAAATTCTGAGCGCCAATGCTCAGAAGTATCTGCTGGGTGACATACGCCGGTCTCTGTGTCTGTCTTCTATGTTTCTGGTTCCCAGAACTACAGCCACAGACAAGACTTTGGTGCCTTCATTTTCTCTAAAACCCACCACGGGCTGAGGGGTGGATTGCACAGGGCAGTATTTATAGGCAGCAGAGCAAAGGAGTATTTAGAAAAAGCAAAGAGGCATACTCCCCTTCTACTCTGCCCTGGTGAGGCCTCATCTGGAGTCCTGTGTCCAGTTCTGGGCTCCTCAGCTTAAGAGGGACAGAGAATGGTGGAGAGAGTCCAGCACAGGGCCACCAAGATGATCGGGGAACCGAAACATCTTTCATATGAGGAAAGNTGTGTTCTTGTGCAACCTGATGTAGGTGAACATGCTTCTGCAGGGGGGTTGGACTAGATGGTCTCTAAAGGTCCCTTCCAACCATTCTACGATTCTACAATTCTATGAAGAAAACCCCAAAAATCTTAAGTGTGAAAGAAGATGAAAAACATATTTAAGATGGTTGTAGCAAATGCTTGGAGAGTACATTAAGTCTGGTGAGACAAAGTAAAAAATACAGACAGGTTGAAAATGTAATGTTTTAAGAGAGAGAAACATGGGCAGTGTGTGGAAGGACACATTACAGCCAAGAGGCATGAACAGATTGACAGGGCAAGAAAAACAGGCTCAATAAGAACAATTCACATCCATTTCTCACTTGAGTTTAGACTCGGAAGCTCTAAAGTTTGGACTGTCATTCCTGTTAAGGTGTGACAACTAAGCTCAAGTCATGAAGCACACAAGTTAACTTCACAGCAGGATTTCCAGTCTCCCACTGCTGTTATTTCTGAATCCCGTGTTCTAAAAAGATCAGTGATTTGTATTTTCAAACCCAGAATTTATAACACCAGAAGTAATGAGCCTTCAGGTACAAGAAAGGTCAAGCACAACAAAGTAGAAATACATCTTCGGCTTGATGAATGTTGAACCATGGGAACATCCACTGCTGCAAAGCAGCATGCAAACCTGAGAATGCAAAGACTGCTTCTAGATTCAAGTTGTACAAGTAGGACTTGACTTTGCTGCAGAGAACGAGCTCTGGTACAAAGCAGGGCAATGAAAGCCAGTTAAGGAAGGAACGGAGAAATAGTAGCAGGAACTCATCGTTGTGACTGTTACTCCACTTTGAGTGCCAAAAATTTGATTACGCATTTAGAACAAATAACTAAACCAATAAAAAAGGTAGATGTTTATTCTTTGATGTACCAGGAAGGGTAGTTCCTCATCTAGAATATATCAGACAAACAGGTCTGCCCACATGTGGTGCAGGCTGACCTCTGGCCTATGACAGGCTGCGTTTAGAGTTACCTCTCTCTGTAGTTTGCGTTTCTCTGCTTTCAGTTCATCTTCTACTCTTTCAGCATTTTCAGCAGCAGTTTTGTATCGAGCTACCTGACCTTCCAATCGTATTACCTGAGGAGAGGGCAAAATTTTTGAGTTAAAAGCTGTACCAAGAAGCTACTTGAAGTTTTACTCTTCCACTAACTGTTAAGCAATAACCAGAGAGATGCTCACTTTTCTTTAATAAAGGCATGTTTTGAGGAAAAAAAACAAGGAAGTCTGGCCATGGTAACTTACTCTAGACCTTTTATACATATCCATACACTTCCAGCAGCCAAGAATACAATCTATTGACAAAATTTATCATGGCAAGGCTATTGCTGACATACTCTGGACAAAAGCAAACAGTCAAAATTGGTCTAGTATAAAATCTACATGATTACATCACATGCCAGCAGCCATTTAGAAATTGTCAACAGCTAGGCATAAGAGAGTTTACTAAGTGCTCTCAATGTACCTTTGTCTTTGAACATTTTTCCTTCAGTACAGATGAATAATTCACTCTTACCCATACATAAATGAAAGCATTTTGCTTTTTATGGCTTAAATGCAGGAGCCCTGATGTTCCAACTCTCCTGCTTTTTATTTTAAGGGAAAAATCACAGTAGTCATTATTTCAGTTATCATATAAGAAAATGCACTTTTTCTTTGCATTCTCACCATGCCTAAACAAACAGAAAAAGCCAGAAACTTACATTCTGCTCCAATGCTGTTATCTCTTGCTCAGACTTTGCTAGTTTAAATTTGAGATCACTGATCTGTCTGTTGGCATCTCCTAAAAGAATTGGGAAATTTATCAGAGATGTCAGAACAAGTGTTAACAGTGCCTAACAAGTTTGTTGTAAAATTTCCATGCTACACGAATCTACTTATGGCAGTGGTGGACTAGCAAGTGGTCTCTGTCAGAAGAAATGCCCAGCTGACAAGTACTATTTACAGTCTCACCTGGTTCCCTTCTGACCCCTATGAAAGCAGAATTAACCAGGAACTCACCCCAGCTCTCCTGGGGACAGTAAGGGAGATTTCAAATTGCAATCTTGCTCAAACAAAGGATAATTGCTCCCTCACCTCTAGCAGAGGCTGACTCCCAGTTTGAAGCTCCCTTAGAACTCAAGGCTCCTTTTTACTTGGAGCCATATGGTTATTATACAGATATGTTTTCTCTCTCACATGCAGGATAGAAAAGTTCACTTAAAATCAAAATGTAGCTCACTTTGGAGGTCAATCATGTGCATATCTGTCCCATTCTCCAGAACTTCATGTTCTGAGTGCATATTTTCCATCTTGCCATTCTTTTGCTTTTCTTCCAGTTGTCCCTTTAATTTTTTAACCTGAAAGACACAAAATAAATAATTAGTTATTAAAATCAGAAAATGGTCTCCGTACTCAAATTCACTGAACTATTATAAAGCAAATAATATTTTTTAACATGTAAATTACAAAAAAAAAATTCGCAACAGTGATTTCCTATAAATTCTTTTGAAAAATTTTAAGTATCAGTGCTTACTTGTACATTCAAGATCAAAAATAACAAGTGAAAGAAGACTGTTTTATTAGAAAAGCCATAAACATTCTGTAGTACAACATACACTTACAACATTCTTAAAACCCTAAACTGTGTTTGGTTGTGTGTGAAGTCTCAAGGCCAAGGATCTAGCCCATAAATGAAAGCATAGAGTGTCCTGAAGAGAAACAGAACAGCTCACATTTTTTTAATAAGCTTTATATCTGCTATGGAATACCAGCAATAATTACTGTAATTGCTGTTTGCTCATCTACTGTAATTCTTCCAGCATTCCCCTTTCCGAATGGTCCACTACCCACAGACCCAGCAACTGGTAAGGCTTACTCTTGGGAGAGAAAATTTGCTACTACAAAATATGCTTCTAGGATCGTATTCATTTTTCCCTTGTGCTTGGCCAATTTGAAGCGTTAATTTTTCAGAAACAGTCCTGCAGAAGGAATTTTAGGTGACTAAAAGTCATGGAATGGTTAGCAACAGGATCAGGCGTCCTATCTCCTGTATCCTGAGTTAACATGCAGGATGATTCAGAGGAAAAATAAAGTGGCAAGCAAGAGCAACCTGGCACACATTCAGAAAGGCAATGGCACTGCTGCTCTATATCTTACATTAAGGCCATTTTGATTTTCTTCATCTCTATTATTCTTATCATCGATTAAGTAAATACATGGCATTTGGTTTTCCTGTGATTACCTGGTCCAGCAAGGATTCTCGTTCATCAACGAGTTTTTTCAGCCTGTCTGAAACAGAAAATGGAAAGTTCAGTGCTGATTTGGTCAAGCTGCACATCTCAGAGCTCATCTCATATAAGACTGAACCGTTAAGGTTAGTGAAACTAATGATGAAGGTAGTTATGCACGTACCACAGGGCATGAGGCCAGAGAGAGGGCTGGGAAGGGGCTGCCGCCAGGGGAGGTTATGTCATTCTCACAGAACATGCTTGTCACGGCAGTAGCAGCACCCAGCTGCATGCAAAGAGGCTAATCTTCTATGTTAGGTTAGCATGCAAGAACTCTAGGGTCAAACACAACTGCAACACAAAATCTCACAAATCTTTACAGTTTAACATCATGAAAATACGATAAACGCCCATCACCACAGTTAAGCACAATGTCAGCACTTCAAATCTTCACTTTTCTTGAACAGCATGGCAATACTATTTGGTGTCATCTCCAGTATTATGACCATTTTCCCATTAGATTAATTTAAAATGCAGCTATCTGGTAAAACATTCTTTTATCTTTAATCACAGTCAACTCTCCTCAGGTGGACAATGGGCAACTATTGTGCTTACACTTGAACTTGGAAGTGTCACAGCACCTGGGCATGTGTGGCATTGATTAATGAAGTACACAATACAGAATGACACAACTGAAAAAAATAACTAGAAAGTAATTAACCAAAGCACTTGGGGTTTGGTGTTTTTTTTCTGCTCTATTAAGAAGTGCAAAAGGTGAAAGCATTTTAGCAGATACTCCCAAAGTCTATCACAAAAATTACCTCATAAACAACCTTAGTTTGTTCAGGTGTACCTCAGCAGAAGCACATTGGAACATAAGTATTCAAATATATTTAAAAGAGGATGTATTGGCTTCAGAAAGGTCTCATTCCAGAAGTTTGACCTGTTTATTGCAGGTTTATTGAGCTTGCCTTCCTTGCCAGCAAGCAGTCACCTGTGCAGTCCCCAGGGGGTTTGGAGCTCAACTCCACATCTATGGTCTGGCCTGTTAATTTAAATGGTTAAAATCTAACAGTCACTCAAGAAAAAGGTAGTTTTATAAACTTAAGGAAAGCAATTGACAAATTACAGCTAAAAGGCTGGTGGGCTTTTCTAGTTAAATCTTTTGATAGACAAATATTTTTGAAAATATTTAAAAATTTGTATCATTTGTCCTCATTTGTTGTTAAATCCTGAACAAGACCAAATCTTGGGCTTCCCCATTTTTCCTTGTTAACACATGCAGCAACGGGGCGAAAGAATCCACACTGAATCAAATCATAGGGAAAACTGAAGTTTTCACATGAAAGTCCCTCTATGTGGCAGATATATACATTAGCTTGCAATGATGTGGTATGTCATTCTCCTCCTGGGTATTAAAAGTTCCCATATACCAGCAGTCATTCTAGATCAGGGAATAAAATGTTTACCTTGGTTTCTGATGCAATACCTAAACACAGATCTTAAAGTGACATCCCAGTTCAGCAGTTCTATGCATTCACTTTGAACCTCCTCAAGTCTTATCTTTTTTTCTTTTTTTAAGCAAGCACTGTTACACCTGAGCATTGATATGAAAAAACAAAATAAACAAACAAACAAAAACAACAAAAAAACCCACGTTTTGGTAAACTATCAAGACTAATAAATTTTTTTAAGTATAAACTCCTTCACAATGATAAAACAATTTCACACAGCTGCATGGGAAGGGAAGGAAAAGAAGGTCAAGACAGGAATTCTGTAAAAGATGAAAGCTAGGGAAGAAAAATAAAGGTCAATGAGGAAAGCAAGAAGAGCAAACTGTAAAAGAAAGCTCAAGAGATACTCAGATGTGGAGATAGGATTGGAGTCACAGGTCAGCAGAGATCAAGAAAGGAAGTTCTAAAGACTGTAAAGAGAACAAGGAATGATGCGGAAGGAAACTCTAGGCCACTACAAAATTAGCCCAAACATTCACTGCAATGGGGACAAATGATCCACCTTGATCCTGATAAATAATGTAATCTTGACCTAGGACAGTCATGCACACTGATAGGTAACTTTCATTAACACAGCCACTGCTGTAGAGTGAAATACACCTGCCTGAAGAAAGGACATCTACTCCAGTTTCCAGTTAGGAAGCACATCAAGCTTCCCCCAACTCCCTTCCCAGCAAAACAGATATTAGCATTTTAGGATGAACCTCCAAATCCTATCTCACTGTCAGTTCTCTCTTCCCTCATTACATCTGTGCATGCCACTGGGACAGATGACATGCCAGCAGTAGCATTTACAGTATCACAGAAAAAATGAGTTTGCTAAAACTGTCATTCATGTAGAAAAGTTCTCTGTGTGCATAGGTGAAGGTCCTCTTAGGTTTGACTTTTAAAATTCCACACTAACATGGAAAACTTTAGCTTTAGTGGATATCTCTGTAGAGTCACCTTAATATTGCATTTAGGATAGATCTGAGGACCTTGAGAACAAGTGTGCAGAAAAGAGCAGCTAATTAAAATTCTCATCTCTGGAAGTCATTATCCTTGTTTCAGATACAAAGATGGTACAATGAATAATTATGATTGTGACATTCAGCTCACTTAAAAATTTAACTTTGGTAACGTGATTCACTGCACGGATTCATGGGTTTCTACATAAAGGAGCTTAACACTGGGCTGATGAAGGAGCTGTGCCCCTGGAAGGCGTGAGAGAGAGGAGGACATAGGTAAGAGCTTTTGGTGCAATTTGCAATGCAAATGAAAGGGGTAAACTAGTCTTCAAAGGTGGAAAGATGTCCCATGAAACACGCAGCCCCAAGCAGCTGAAGAAGTGTCTGCAAGAACACAACTATCAGATCAATAGCAGGTTGGGTAATACACCTTCTCTAGATCTGTCAATTTACTTTGGATTGTGGGAAAACGCAACAAAAAAATATTGAGAAATGCCTTCTTCCCTTTCTCAAAAGATGCTGGGGACAGTAAATAAGCACAGGATTTAAAAGACATCGGTTTGCAATATTGATTTTGAGGGGGACAGGAGAACAAAGGAGACATTGAGCAAGGCCTTTCAACTGTTACTAGCTGAAAAAGAGGAAAAAAAAAAAATCTTCAGCTGCTGCTTTTGAAAGCATTTCAGGCTAGCTCTAAATTCACAGCAACACACAAACCTGGCATACAGGCTACACGTGCCACTAGGTGTTGAATTGGAAACCCATTGAGCATTTGGAGCTATACAGCCATTCTGGAAGACAAAAGTCCTAGACACTGAAGCTGGTGCTCACTGCAGCACATGTCAGCAGGCTGTTCATACTTAAAACAAAACAGGTAACAAAACAGCAGCAGATTTGAATCTTTATTTTAGTTCATCTCATGATTTCTTGGTTTCATGTTAGACCATGAAAAGATGGACTTCAATATCTTGCTGTCTTTGAAAGTCAAAGACAATGAAGAAAGGAATAAGCTACATCTTTTCTTGTGTCTGTTGGATATTGCAGGGGAAAGGATGAAGACCTTTCCATTGTGTGACTTTACAAAAGATGCTGGGTAATTCTTCCTGAGACACCATCTTCCTCTCAAGGCTAGCTGGAATACTTGAATTATTAAATTTTGAATATGACATCTAGAAGTTCCCTTTATCTTCTGGATGATCTGAGACCTCTACCTCTTCCTCAGTGGGCATATACTGAAGCAAAACCCCAAAGAAGTAAAGAATACCATGACTACCTTTTCTCCATGGCACTTGCCCAATTCCAGAAGTCAGTGACTAGCTGTCAACAGAGGTACCAAGCAGCTAAAGTTCCAGGATGGATTTCTATCAGCTGTTCTGTGTTGCCTGTTCACATTCTTGCTCCTACCCTAGTTTCATTGAGTCAGCCAGTTACTGTGGGATAAGAGCTGGTACATGGATGGTTAAAACTAGAGTTGTTTCTGCTTCTGTGACTTGGCTTTAAAAAAGATCTCTCTTACAGATGCTTTGTTTTCTGAAGTACAAAAACTAGAGTTCAGGTCACCTCACCATTAATTCCTTTGAGCATCCATAAGCTTTTCTATAAGAAAGAAACTCTTGAAAAATATAGGAAATGCTGGCATACGCCTAGTTTAACTCAGAGTTGCTTATAAATCCATCCACAAATATAGGTGAAGCATGTTGAGTTATATATTCAAGGGTATTTAACATTTAAATATAAATACATTTAAAATCTTTTCAACATTAAACCATATATTACTGTTGCAAGAATAGCAGAGGCAAATCTTTAAATAAAACACCATGACATAAAAGATGCTTTTAAGATGTGTGACTAAGATCAGCATTTAGTATAAACTCTTAAGAAGAACAACTACTAATACTTACAGAAACTGTGCTGGAACTGTTGTAAGTTGGAGAGAAGCCTTATGAAAAGAGTTACAGGTTTATGGTCCTGTTACAGGTTTACAGTTAAGGGTGCCATCATAAATTAAAGGTCCTCCTAAACATCAAGGCTTACCATTCCCAGTAAGATAGATCTTCTAGCTATGTAGCACAACACAATAAATTTAAGAAAGCTGCAGAAAAATGTTTTGTAAATTACATCATTTAAATAAATATACAGGTTTATAAACAGTGCTCTGGACAGGCAATTTTAAGAATAAAATATGTTTATTTCAATTATATACAGCTCAGTACATTTTGATATACATCTTGAAATTTTGCAGTCTATTTTGTACTCCATCAAGTTTGTAACAAAAATTCAAATACAGCCTTCCATATCCCACCCCAATTCCTCAGTTTGCATGCCCTTGGGATGTTCATTGCTTAAAAATTCATTTAAAGTTGTTTTAAGTATGAAAAACATGCTCTTCTTCCCAAGCACTAGCAAAGATGCAAGAACTATACCAGCAGAATCAGAGTGTCTAACTTATGCCAGCAGCTCAAAGCAATCCAGCTTTTCAAAAGGCACAAGGGCCAGTATACAGAACAGCACTTATCTTTGGTCTGATATCCAACATGAATTAAGACATGCAAAGTTGTCTTCTTTCCAGAAAGGAAGAGGTAAGAGAGACAAAAATGTATTTTCAGAATCATAGCTTGCCAAAAAAAAAAAAAAAGTGCAGTAAGGAAATGCAACTTTAAACAAATATCTTCTTGGAAAAATAGATATTTTATATATTCATAGTTAGACAGTACTTGACAGCACTTGACATTACTGTGTGTTTTAACAATTTGTTCAGAAAAAATAAAAACTCATGGCAGATATGGTGTATAAGGCCTACTGTGTGCAAAGTGCATAGATAAAGTAAACATGTATGTATTTATTCCTTTCAGCAAAATAAGACCTATATGTTGCACTGTCCTCAAACTTTCTTCCAAAGTTTTTAGACTAAACAGATTTGCAGTGATCTAACTATATTTTGGAATATGACCATATTGAAAATGCACACGAAGTGGAATGACAGTATTATTTTTCCCATAGTAAAAAAAGTAGAATTGGTTCTTAAGACTTTAATTATTCAGAAAGAAGTTTCAATATCAGATCAGTGTTGCTGATCTAATGAGTTCCTTCATGAAGTGTTAATGTTCTTGCTGTGGATCTAATGTGTGTAAGTACACACAAGTATGCACAAAAGTTCACAAAGGTCCAAAGCTCATAAGCACATTCAAGACATCTATTATCTAGACTTGGAAAAAATAATTTCCTATAGGAAATTCTTCAGTAGCAGTTATCCACACTGAAAATGCTGTAATTGCAGGAGAGTCTGAATAGTTGATTTGTGAAACTTGCTCTTTTGGTGATAAATTTTTAACCTGAGACACAGCAAAACCAAACCTGCACGTGATTTTTTTTTGTTGTTGTGGCTAGGCACATCAGTGAACAACTTAATACCTGCATCATTACCCCTTACATAACATTGTATTATGGTAGTTACCAACAAAGAAAAAAGCTTCAAGAGTATTACTAAGGTCTGATGTGCAAAGTGCATGTTTCTGTACTAGGAGTGATCAAATGGCGCGTAACTGTAGCCTTCAGAATTTGAACTTACGATATTGCACAGTCATCTCTGGATTTACCCTTACCCCTTCTATTACCCTGCAAATCCTCCTTGCTTTGATCCCTGTTATTGCCAGTGCTTTCCAAATCCTGTTCCAAAACATTTTCATCTGGTATTTTTTTCACTTCATTAGGATCTGATGCTTTGAATTCATCTTCCATCACATCAGTCTTCTCATCAGTTTTCCACGATGGTTCCCCTTGCAAGCACCCTGTTTCTTCAGGCTTATCTCCTGTTTTATGCTGCAAGCTGTCATCTTCAATGAAGGCATCTCTGGTTTGTATCTTATCTGTTCTTTCTCCAGCTTCATCTGTTTGGGCAGTTTGTCCAACAGCATCATTTGCTCTGTCACACTCTTCTTTCTGTGTATCATCTTTCTCTTCATCACTTACTAGTATCTCATTTGACTCTTCATCAAAATCAAATGAATCACCATCATCTTCCAGGCTTTCCTCTACCGGACCCTCCAATATACCTTGTTCACTAACATTTTCCTCTTGTTCCACTTTCTGTGCCAGAGAATTATTTGCATCTTCCACAGAAGCAAGTCCAACACCATGGCAGTCTGCAAGCTCTAACTCTTGCACGTTTCCTTTCAGTATTTCATCAACTTTGTTTTCAGTAGTTACACTAACATCCAAATTTGACTTCTTTTCAGGTTCACCTTCCTCTTGTTTAACTACATTCTGTATTTCACCTTCTAAAGCAGTATTCTTCTCACCTGTTGTTTCTTCACTACACTGAACTGTTTGATCCTCTACATTTGGCTTTAAATCTTCTACCCATTCTGTCCTACTGTCCTCTCCTTTCCCAGACTTATCCCCTGCTTCCAATTCTGACTCATTAATTTTGTCATCTAAAAGACCTGGGTCTGAACTGGCTTCCCAAGGCATCATGTCTTTCACAACACCTGTGTCTGACTCTGCCTGCTGCAGCACACTTCCTTTTACCTCAGAAATATAGCCTACAGCCTCCACAAATGCCTCATCTTGCTCGCCTGTTTCTGCAGAATCCAAACACTTCTCCAGCTCTTCTGTTAATTCTTTCTTCTGTCTGTCCTTCTCAGATTTAGCATTTTCAAGTTCAGTTTTATCTTGCTTATTTTGTTCCTCTGTTGATGGTGAAGGACTGTCCTCTGAAGAAACTGGCTGGATGTGTGCCTGATGTCCTCCACCTTCCTTTTCAATTGCTCCTGCTGGGTCACCACTTTCACATGGCTCCGTCCCATCCAAACATACAGACTCCATTTCCCTCATCGGACCCTCAACTGTGTTCCCAACCTCATTTTCTTCTTCAGCTCTGTCACCTCCTGTTTTATCAATTCTTCCATCAGTGCAGTCTTTGCTTTCAACAACCTTTTCCTCCAAGACCCTTGTAACCTTGTTTTCAGCATTTTCTTCACTGTCCTGGAGGCCCTCACCAAGACTCTCCACATTTACCACTTCGCTAAGCAAGCCTGCTACTGTAACCTCTGGTAGCCCTGCCTGGTTAGAAACCAACTCACAGCTCTCACTTCTAATGTCAGCTTCTTGATCTGTTTCATCATTATCACTTGGAGCATGGCTAGTTTTAAAATCCTTTTGTTCTTCCTGTTCGGGTGCAGGTTTTTCCAGTTCATGCTCCGTACCTAAGTCACTAGGCATTTCCTGAGGAGCCTCGGAAATCTGATGGCCTTGCAGAGAGTCCACCTCTGAGCTCTGATTTGTCTTTGCATTTAAGTCATGGTGTTCAGCCTCTGTACTAACAGGCTGTTGGACTGCTGTGCCTGCGGACTTGGTCTCCTTTCTCAAATCATCTGTGTCACTACCATCATTTGAAGAAGCGCTCCCTGACACAGGTTCTGTAAGACTTTTAACTTGTTCTGTCAACTTATCAGGTAACATCGCTGTTGGCAGGGCATCACATTCTTCGACCATTTTTTCTGCCTTTGCATTTTCATCAGCATGCAATGCCTGTACTTCCTGCTCCTCAGCCTCCTCTTTGCATTCCTCACGCTCAGTATTCTGCAAGATTTCTCTTTTCCCCATATCCTCCAAAATCTCATTTTTCACGTCCACTTCATTTGCTTTGCCTAAAAGACCATTGAGAAAGTTGAAGGGACCACACCATAGCACTTACCTCCCCACTTAAAACCCAAAAGACAATGAATCAAAGAATAGGTTAATAAAAGATCAGCTTTTGCCAGTTACGTGAGGCAAAGCAGCAGTTGAATTAGTAAGGGTTTGGGAGTTTTGATCAGTGAAATTCACCACTACCCTCTCAAAGCAAGAGTCCCTGGCACTGGCTTGTGTTTTTGTAAAGTGAAAGATTTATGCTCTTGGCTGTGTGAATTACAGCTTTTGTAGGTAAGAACAACTGTTTCAACCGGTGCAATTTAACCGTAGTACTTGCAGATTACTTTTCCTCAGCAATATTCTCTGCACTATAACACCATTCTATGCATGCAAGAGTCCATCTGATGCCATTATAATGAAATAATCAGGACTGAAATATGACTGAATAATCCTCAAGTACCATAAACAGGCATCATCAGTGTGTATGATGAGCACCAAATGCAAAATCTGATTGGCAAGCAGATAGTTCAGCTTTTTAATGTTACCAGGACAGATCAAAGCTCAGGTACTTGGTGCCCCTTACAGCCACTTCATCCACCCAAAGAGATGGAGGACTTCTGTGATTTTGAGATATTTTTGTAACAATTTTTTCTTCAACTTGTATTTAGAGGCAAGAGATATTAGAACAATAGTGTTCATGGTTTTAGCAGTTTGGTTTTGGGTCTATGTTGTACCCAATTCCAAAAAAAAAAAACCCAAACCAAACCCCAAACAAGTACAAAAACTTGGGAGAGACGGAAAACATACTACATTTACAATTACACCCTTACCTTGGTTTTGGTGTTCCAGATTGTTTCCACACAAAAACTCAGTGGGGGAAAAGCAGCCAACAGCTAAAGTAAGATAACTTGCACTTGCACTGATTGGCTGCCTGTTGCTATTTATTAGTATTTTTATTTAGAATAAAAACAGGAGGACAAAAAATTTTAATTATTCCCTTTCCTTCCACTAGTATAAAGGTTCTCTGAGTGGCCATTCATCACAAGTGCATTAGAACAATGCTTTTGCCAACCAGATTTCTCCTTCCTAACACTATCCACCTCAGAGTCGTGTTCTTTGAACTGAAAAGTGTTAATCCTGTTATAACAAGTAAAAATATTTGAGTGTTTATATTAACTGCTCAATCGGACTGGATACCAAGAAGAAAAAGGTCACTGTTAGTGTGTTTTAACAGCGCCCAGCACTGTTGTTCAGCAGACACAGTTCTTGGGTATATAAATGAGCCAATACGCAAGTTCTTTATAGGAAACTAAAATGCTTATTTTCTGATTCTTTAGGAAAAGTGCTGAAAAACATTGAACAACAATAGGATTACTCTGGGACAATTTTCAAACTCAGGGTTTAATAGTAATCTGAATGACTGCTACTTATCTGTAATTTAACATTTGTATTCTCGTCCTTTGTCACCTTCAATGGGAAATGAAGTCTGCCTTTGCAGGAAACTGCGCAACATACTTGAAGTGGTAATAAATATGAAGCAGAAAAACGCATAGGAGGTGATTTGACAAGTAGCATGCTGTGTGATGTGTTAATCATCCCACTAACGAATGCCCAAACTCCAAGCAAAGATGAGTGAATGGATAGACAGACAGAAAGATACAAAAGGATACAGAGCACTTACCTAGCATCCCATCTCCTCCTGTCTTTAATGCCTGAGCTGTGCCTGGAACAGTTTTGGAAGAATCCAAGTGTCCTTCATTATTAATAATGTCTGATGTCTCCCCATTGGTGGCTACGTCAGAGTCTGGGATTATTCCATGTTTCTGTGGAGATGCAAAAGCAATGCTTTAGAGCCTGCTGCTCAGAAAGAGCAGGATTTCTTTTCAGGTCTTCTTGTCCTTGATATTCTGAATAAACAATTGCTTCAATTGTTCCATTAAACATGCTGGAAGTCAGAAAAGAGCACATAATATTCTCAGTTTGGGGGTGGTTTTTTCCTTTTTTTTTTCCAACATAAATCTGCTGTGTAAAATGGTCCTCAGACAAGCATTTCCTGCAAAAGCAAGTACTTAATACTACAGTCTTTCCTAAGGGCTCAGTCAATAATAGGGGGAAGGATTTTATACAGAAAATTTCTGAAGCTGCAACTTAAAGACAACGTGACAATAGAGTTCTTGCTTCTGAACCAGATTAAAACTTTCTGAAAAATAAATGTACAGAAGTAAAAGATCAGTAATTGAATACAAGTTTCTGTTATTCCTCTTGCATACCTTCAGTTGCTCCTTCAGCACCACCACTTCATCTCTAAGGTCATCCCGCTCACTCCTTATGGAATCAAAGAAATCTTTCTGTCTCTCTAATGCCTGAGTTCCCAACACAGACAGAGAGCGAGAAGACGTGAAGAAAGGAAGGGAGAGAAGTAAAGACCATGAAAAGCAGGTATAAACGAGAAGGATCAGATTTAAGATATTTAGAGATTTGTGGAAGTGGCATATATTAAAAAGATGAAAGGACCAAGTTTCCATACACACAGATAAACTTCAAATCTAAGAAATATACAGCTTATTCAATAACCAGGAATTCTTACTCAAGACATTCAGAGCCCAATCCTTGACCAGAGGATCCTTCAACTGAGGATCCACTTTTCCTTGTTATCTGACAGAAAAGTTAAGTCATATCCCTATTAATTCAACATGCACACTGAAAACATAGTACAGTTCTTGTGTTAACGGAAGGGCATGAAAGTAGGCCCAGCAGATTTTAAGTCTTTATTGTCTCAGGTACCATCATGAGTGCAGTACGTTTCAGTTAATTTGAAAGCTGCCAATAAGTAATCTTTAGACTGGGATGTACCATATGCAAATGCATACTTTGCAATTCAACCTCCCCAATATTTCTGTATAAATGCACAAATAGAACAGTAACAAAAAGCAGAAAATGTTGCATTTTAAATTGCTGCAAGTTATTGAACATGGCAAATAAGGGACAAGTGCCAGATTTTTTTCTCCTCTTATATTTAGAAAGTCTTTCAGTGCTCATCATTAAAAAACAAAGCCATGCTTTTATTTAAGAGTATGTTTCCATTTAGCTTTGACAGAGGATAATGGAAAAGGATTAGAAGCAAGGGAGAATTAGGGGCTTTCATCCCAACAAGCCCATTAAAAGCTCTATCGCTTCTGTATCACACTCCAGTTTATGTCCAGAATGAAGATTAAATCTGAATAAGCAAAAATTCAATGCTGATGGAAGTGCATTATAAATAGCGCTTCCCTTCTCAATATGGCTAAAGCAAATGGTGCACCTCAGCAAGTAAATTACTCTAGGTTTTGAAATCAGACCAGCTGCTAAGTTTTCCTTGGATTTTTATGATACCAGTCAAAGACAAAATCTGCTATTTGCTAGTTCACTGGTAATACTTTAAGCCAGCCACATCAAGCAAAGTCACTACAGAGGATTTTATCCACAAGGCTTTGCAAAGCAGGATCAGCTGCACTATAACTGTGCCATTCTGAACATTTGGGGAATTGACAGTCCTACCCCTATTTTTTTGTCTTTCCACTCTATTGTCTCCTGAAGATCAGAAATTTCCCTGACATAGCTCTGTTGTTTCTGTTGCAGCTGTTGGATTTCCTGAGAGACAGGAGCAAAACAAGAAGACAGAAAGCAGGTAACAGGTTAAACAAAGAATATTAAAGTTGCAGTGGTGACAAAGAATGAAAAAAAGTCAGGTGCTAAAGGAGTACCTACATGCACAGTTCCTGACATCTTAATTAAATCTGCACTCCTGAAGACAATCTTACTATCCACGAGATAACATAAAACAAGTTGGACAGTTCCATCAGTTTCCTCTGCACCTCCACAAGTAGCTGTCTGAAACACAGCTTATTTTACGTCATGGGCAAGGCGAAAAAGAAGTCCAACTTCAGCTAATACTTATGAAAGTTCAATTTCTATTAGTCAGCTCTGAACCTGTTTGGTCTAAAACACTAGTATTTTTCTTCAAATGAAAAACTTAAATAGGGAATAAAATTCTCCATGCTTCGCCTTCTACACTCCTAATGCTAACTGGGAAGATGCCAATAAAAAAAAACCAAACCAACACATTAAAAAAAAGAATTACATTACTTACTGCAAGCATTTCTTCTCTTTGCTTCAAAGCCTCCTTGATTTCCATGAATTGAAACTGTAATATGCTATGAGCATGCTTCTCTCTCTCAAATTCCTATAAATAATGAAATGCTAATGAGATTTCTATTGATCAAAAATAGCATCCCATTAAACAAGGAGAAAATAAGTCCAAACACAAAGAAAATGCTTACAAAGAAAATACTTACTGCAATGCAATACTTGAATATTCCTCCAATTACAATCTCATAAGAGTAAAATTTTTATCTGATTTGTCCTTTTTCCAGGAAGCTATTATACCATCAAAAAAAAAATAGTGACAGGCATCTTTTAGCTAGTTTCCCAAACTGGGTGGCAGGCTGGCAGTGAATAGCTTCCACGCTCAAGTCCTACAGACTTCACAGATGAATGGGTAGGAATTTAACCCACTTTTTCCCCATAGCCATATACTAAGGATTAGTTAGACATTACAGACTTTATAAAAGTCCATATAGTTCCAGAACTGTGTGTTTTGAAGTGCACCACAGAAAAGTGTCATAAGCTAAAGAGCTAGTTCTGAAAAGCTAACACAAGCTACAGCTCTATTATTTAACACCACTAGCTGCCAAATTATTTAACACCACTAGCTGAATTCATGTAGGACTTAATTCAACTCTCAACCAGGTAGCTGCCTGAAACCATATAAACTACACAACTCCCACAGGCCTCCTGAAGAGAGCTTTGTAAAAATGCTCCAGATGTCACTATGAACACGCTCCCTCTGAATTCACTTTAAAATCAGAATATAAAATGACTTGCAATAATATCAAAATAGCCTTGTCATACAAAAGAAGATTTTCACTTCTTTAGAAGACAGAAACTTAGGGAAGATTTCCATTTGTATGATCGCGATTCCACTTGCTTTAGCAGGAAATAAAACAGTAACATTTAAAATAGAATCAGAATCATTTCAGCTGGAAGAGACCTCTAGCATCATTGAGTCCAGCCTTTGTCCCAGCTCTATCAACCACTAGATCGTTTTTCAGTGCAACATCTACCCATCTCTTAAACACCTCCAGGAACGGTGACTCCACCACCTCCTTGGGCAGCCCATTCCAATGCCTGGCAAATCTTTCAGTAAAGAAATTCCTCCTAATATTCAGCCTGAACCTTCCCTGGTACAACTTGAAGCCATTTCCTCTTGTTTGATTGTTTGTCACTAGGGAGAACAGACCCATCCCCACCTTGCTACAATTTCCTTTCAGGTAGTTGTAGACAGCAGTAAGGTCTCCCCTGAGCCTTCTTTTCTCCAGGATAAACAGCCCCAGATCCCTCAGCTGTTCCTCGTATAAGATGTGCTCCAAATCCTTTACTAGCTTGGTAGCCCACCTCTGGATCCTCTCCAGCACCTCAATGTCCTTCTGGTAGAGAGGGGCCCAGAACTGGACACAATATTCAAGGTGCAGCCTCACCAAGGTCAAGTACAGGGGAATGATCACTTCCCTCCTCCTGCTGACAACACTGTTCCTGATACAAACCAGGATGTCATTGGCCTTCTTGGCCACCTGGGCACACTGCTGGCTGCTGTTCAGCCAATGTCAAACAACACTCCCGGGTCCCTCTCTGCCTGGCAGCTTTCCAGCCACTCCTCCCCAAGCCTGTAGCGCTGCTGGGGGTTGTTGTGGCCCAAGTGCAGGACCCAGCACTTGGCCTTATTGAAACTCATGGCACTGGTCCTGGCCCAGCCATCCAGGCTATCTAGATGTCTCTGTAAAGCTTCCCTACCCCTCAAGCTACCCTTCCCTACCCTCAACACTTCCACCCAGCCTGGTGTTTGGTTGCTTCCTCCTAAAGGTCTCTGCCCTCTCCACACCCCCCCTGCCCCTCAAAATCAGTCAGAGTTAAATAACATGCCATAAATATACACATACCTTATTTTTTTCTTCATATTGCCGTCTGGATTCTGCCAGCTGTTCTTCTAACTCTAAGAGTGCATCCTTCAGGGTATCTACTTGGTACATGAAATTTGTTTTTTCATTGTCTAGTTGAGCATTTGACACCATAGCCTTTTTATATTTCTCTTCAACTTCAGCTAGAGAGTCCTGCAAAGAATAAGCAACCACATCCAGAGTCAGTTACACAGACATTTTGCCAACCATGCCCTTGAACGTGAAAACGAACAACTAAACCACAAGCACTCCTAGTAGTCCTACAGAAACTAGTGCTAAATATGTACTAGAGAGGCTTACCAACTGTCCCAAGGTGAGGACAACCTCTGTGTTCCCACTAGGCTTCTGTTCACAAGCAAGGAACCTTCCCTGAGGATGGATAAATTGTTTCCTGTTCCCTGCTGCTTCAGCTCTGCCTTTTGAGAGTTTTCTTCCTTCTCCCTCCTCCCCCTGCCCTTGCATATTGGCAGCTCAACACAGCTGCTGATGACAAGCTGGATTATTTTTTTTAAAGGTAAACTGGCCTTGATTTAAGACCATTTTAGATGTTCTTGGGCTTTAAATTAAGGCAGTTTGACTGCTCCTTCACACACATTTCAGGTATCTGTGCAGTATCAGAACTGCTAAAAATACGACTTAGGAATCAGAATTCATTGTGCAGCTTGTGTGACCTGATGCATCATTTTTCATTAGGTTTCCTATATCACATCCCTTCCTTACAAACTTACTCTGTAAGATATGACTCTCAGTGTCTTGAACCTCTAACCCCATCAACTTGACGTGAATATAAGATACTGAGATATTTATAATAACAAATGATGACAAAATGAAAGTCAGGATAATTTTTCAGTGTTCTGCAAACTTTATACTAGATTTTAAAGCAGAAATAAAAGTTAGATAAAAAAACAGTGCACATGTGTTAACAAGGAGGACACACATGTCAACATTTTAGCGTACAGGTCTAGCAATTTCTCTTGAATCTCCAGTAATTCTAAGGCTTATGTTGAGTTTCATATATTTCTCATTACTACTACTCTTTCAATGGAACTAGGAATGATGAAATGATGACAAAATTAAGTTAAAATCAGTTTAGTTCACATTTCTACCGACCAATAAGATAATTTGTCTTTAAAGACATGAATATGTACAGTTCCAAACACAAACTGTGTTTTGGTTCACTTTTCTGCCCAAGGATAAGAACTACCAATCACAAGAATGGATTCAGGATTTTGAAACAAATTAGCTGGAAAAGAAGTATGTGCAAAGTAAGAACTTGGTAGTTGTTGAGCCATTCATTCAGCATGCTACCTTTTCTTAGCATTAAGTGGTGTGGATTGGGTACAAATCACAACAAAAGGCAGACTAAAGGACGTAGATTGAAATATATAATTTTTTAATGCAGTGTAATTATTTTGCTGTATGTGCTACACAGTGATCAGGTTTTACAGAAAAAGGGACAAGCTACTCTTTTTTGATTGATAGCTCACTTAAGATGGCAGCATCTTCCCCTCTCACGGCACTGGGCTGACAACAGCATCAGCAATTAATGCCAACAGATGTTGCATTACATTCTTGGATGTCTAAACATGTTTGCAAGACTGACTTTTCAAAAAAAATGCACCTCGCATCACTGCTCACTTGATGACACACAGGTGCACAAGTTAGTTGCTGCACCAAAATGTCTTTATGGCTTCATGGATGTGTTAAGCACTTCTTTAGTGCCTAGCTTTGTTACACAGGGTTTTCGTAAAATAATTGATTAAGGGTGTCTTCTGTGATCTAAATATCAAACCAAAACAATAGTCACAATCTCATATGCACAACTTTCCAAAAGCATGATGGACTTTATCAAAACAAAAACAACTAAACTTTTAAACTCCAATTTTTCACAGCACTGTGTGACATGAGTTCTACTTCATTTTCCAATATTGGGAGGCTTCCTGAATTAGGAAGCTATAAAAAGATGCTAGTAATTTTAATTTAGTAGCAAAATAATTACCTTCTCAAAACAGCAAAGACAACATGCAATAGTCATCAGTGGCCTTTCAGTTAACATGTGAAAATATTTCTCACCACAATCAATTGAGGTCAGGAGAGAAGCTTTTCCAGTTAATGAAATGTTTTTTCACACAGTTTACAATCTCACCCAGAAAAGAAGCATGCAAGGTCAGTTCTAGGTCTCACACTGACTCTCTGAATGTTTAGCTAGTGTTAATGATCACACTTCAACTCTGCAGTACCCCTGTACCTTCAGTTCTTTCAGTCCCTGCATGTATTTGCCTTCTACATCCTGAATCTGGTCCTTTAACTCATAGATGTCCTGAGAGAAACAGTGAGAAGGGTGAATAACACCATTGAAACTAGCAGGCAGAAGCACAGCTGATAGGGAAAAGTGAGTGTTCAAAATTCCCATTTAAATATTTTTATCACACAGGTTAAGGGGTCTGATCCTAAGCTGAAACCTTGCTGGGCAATGAATTGTCTTGGTTAGAAGTTTATGCTAGTTCTTGACTAGAATGAAATCAATGTTATGGACAAGACGCAGACCCAGTATCAAAGGCTCCAACAATCATATACCCGAGGCACACAGTCCTTCTCTACCTTTTTGACAGGTTATCACTCTCTTTGAGGGATTCTGGTATTCAGGATGTTGGCTGCCAAGACAAGCCTAACTTGAAGCTGTACTAGAGATTTAAGAAAGACTAGATGAAAACCATTCATCACGCTAAATTTAATAACAAGTCCTACTTCACAGTTTGTCTCCTCTTTTGTCCTTGGTCATCAGCAAATGGCTATCTTCTGTCTGTTTTACAGTGCTGAAACTAGGTCAGAACTGCTTGTATCTGAGGTCTTAGTATAAATTCCAGATGTTTTAACTGGCTCTAATTTCAGAAGAGTTGTAAGCCATATGCATGAAAGTTAACAGAATTCAAATTTTGAAATAGTCTTCAGAACGGGGCATGAAAACACAGATTAGAATAACAATTTAGCTGTGGACTGCCCAGACTAGTACTCAGGGATACAAACACTGGACTGCATATCTATTTGCTGTTCCAACGTGTCTAACTTGGTGGAATCACAATTTAGATACAGCCTCCTCTCCAAATTAGAATCCAGGAAGTGCAGTGCTTCTGCGTTATTTCAGCCCTCCTATCTGGGTGCTACATTGAGTCCATTTCCAATTTCATTAGGTTAGGATGAGATGTGGCTGTTACGATCAGTCTGTTCTGATATCAAATACCATAGGACTTTACCCAATTATTCCTGCAATACACACTAGCCCCCAACAGCTCTCTAATAAAGCTGCTCACTTCTGATTTACAGAACACAGTTCATTTTGTCACAACTGCCAGGAGTGGGAGACAAGTCAATTTATTTTTTTTGGAAAGAAGTTCGAAGCATATTTAGTAATTTTCCCTGGTTTAAGTATTTCTTACCTTTATTTCTCTAATAGATGCCTCTGTGTCGGCTGAGATGGATGTATCCCCACTGCCTCTTCGTGAAGAAGTCCCACCCAGAGAAGCTAAGGTAGCTGCTGATAAACTTGAGACTGTACGTGCTCCCTGCAAACATGGAGTTAAAAATGGTTCTAGCTTCCCTCCAACACTAGCTCCCCCCAACCCCCACCGCCCCGATATGTCATGGATTTGTGGTTTGTTGGCTGATTGCTTTGTTTGGTTTTTTTTTAAAATACACATGTTACACCAATCCCTGGCTCTTCTAACTTTTGCATATTTGATTACAATGTAACTCTCTAGGAAGACAAATCAAGGTTTAACAAGGGAAACTAATGAGAAAAGGCAGATCAGATCTATGTAAACACTGCTGTAACAGGGGTTTGCATGATTTAACTTGTAGCTATCAGTTCTTAATTATGTAGAGTCTTTAGGGGCTAGTATCATCTTGCCACACATTTTCAAAACTTGCAGTAATACATTTTGTGGACGTCTCTGACTACTCCTCAAGCTCCTCTTCTTTCATGGTTCTTTACCTACTCTTCAACAGTAGCCACATCAACGGTTTCACCGTGCTGAGGGTTCTGCATTCAACCAATGTCTTACTACTGCAGTATCCTCCTCTCATGATTACTTGTTTTTACATAATACCATGATTAAAATGTAATAAACAACTATAGTATTCATGTGGCTTAGCCTAAAGCAATTTCAGCCAACTACTGCTCAAGGTCAACGACTTAACATCTAACTGACCACAGGTTGAAAAGTTCATCTTCAAAAATGCAGTTGTGGAGAGCTCTAACAATTCAAATTTTCCCCTCGCAACAGAACTTACAGATTTCTGTACACTCACTGTAAGTTCTACCTACCAAAACAAATGTGAAGAAAGCGCTATTGTCAGAATAATTAATAGGATCCTTCTTACCTTCTCAAAGTCTTTTTCTGGCCTTTCCTCAATCTGTAAAGCAAAGATTTAGAAGGAGTCATAGTCAATAAAGGGCAAGAGAAGGCAGTGAAGTATCAGAAGGAGAATTCTTAAACCTGTAAAAGACTTAGCAAAAATTAGCAATTTCTGGCCACTCAAAAAGCAACCAGCTCACTCAGAACAGCAGGGTCCTGGCTAGTATCTCAGGGCACAAGGCTGGACTTTGCACACTCAATTGTCTGAGCAGGATATAGTGAAGTGGAATATACTTCTTAAAAACTATTTGGTCTACCAAATAAGACTGAGGAATACTTCCTCCCACCCTGGCCCCCACCCCAAATATTGGCCATCACAATGCTTCGAAACATGAAGGTGTCAGGCAAGCTACAAGTTAACAAGGCAAGAATACAAAGACCTTACACGTGCACATAGTGTCTTTATCAGGGCATAAAACCAGCTGTATGCAACTGCTATGCTAACATATTCAGCCACTCCTATTTACTTTAGAACAGTTTAAAAGTATTCCTCAAATAAACCCCAAATAACAATTTACTTAAGCAGAGAGGTTAAGCTTTTTAATCATCAGATCAATAGATTTCCAGACCAAGATAGCTTCTTGAAGTTATATGTTTATGGATCTTAAGTGAAAAAAAGGCTACCTCAGAAGCCAGCCAGCACACTCTCCCCAGTCCCCAAAAGCAAGGTACCAATTTACACGTGAAGGACTGTACTGTCCCAAAAGAAGAACAAGCTTAAAACCTCTCTTAAGTATTTTTCACTCAAGACAAAAGATGACTGTGACTTCAAGCAAAGATCCAAGTAAGGCTGAGACTACAAAAACTGACTCTCAAGTCAAATATCAGGGACCAGTTCAAAGTCTAAATAAACAGCTCTCTTTGTCAGGACGTCACTGGAATCTGCTAATTCAGAAGAGAGATCCTGCACCAAACCTAGTATAGAAGAAATAAAACAGAGCCAAAGTGGCATTTAGAAGTACAGAAAATTAACGTAGACACAGAGCTTAAATGCTTAAAAGAAACTTACAGAGCAAAACCCACATCAACCTGAGCAGTTTGGGGCTTCTTTTCCTTGATGGGGACCATCCTATCAACTTCTCTCTCTGAAGGCAAACAAATATACCCAAGAGCAGAAATTTAAACACAAGTGTTTTGTCATTATTTATTTTGCTATTGAGGGAAGGAGGGGGCAGGCTGGGGGAAGAGTGCATTTCACAACAGAATCCATCTAAGTTCCACCTAAAATGGAACCAAATATAAAAAGATCTGAATGAAATTAAAAGCTCACTGGAAGCCATTAAGTCTAGAACATGCTGAGACACTCCTCTGGGAATATTCAACACCACAGCCAAGATGGTTTCCCAAAGACTTCTTAGAAAATTAAAGGCTTCCCCAGATCAAGAACCCAAGAGCCAAAAGGAACAGGTGCTTTTTAAATAAGTTAAAAAAAAAAGTCATAGGAGGTTTGAATCAGGGAAGGCAGGGGACAGATGAGCTTAATGCAAGTTGTTAAGTTTAATTGAAAGCACACTCAAAAACTACACCACTTTCCAATCAGTTCATATTTGGCACTGGGTTTTTCCTTTGAATTATACATGCGTGGATGATCCCACACATTATTTTCATATTAACCATGGTACCCTATTTAAAAAAAAAAAAAATCCCAGAACTGAGGTACCTGTTACAAATCATCTTTTTGCATCTACAAAACATATAATAAATTCCCCAGGATTCCCCATTAATAAAGTTTGACTTCAGCTTTGAAGAAAAATAAGCCAGATTTAAAGCACTAGATATAAACTTTGCAAAGACATTGAATACACAAAGTTCTTAGGGTTGGGAAAAAAGAGAAAAGCTCTGTATTTGGATGCAGTAAGAGAAGGTCACTAATGAAAGCAGATATTTCAGTTCAGACTGTATAAACAAGATGGACTGACTTTTGCAAACAGCCTGTTATTCTCATGCCAGACAATTCCAAGTGATGGACTTGGCAGCCTTCTACCCTGGCCAAACACTAGGTTGTTGTTTATCAGGACAATTGTGAGAGTGTAAATATTGGCATATTATCAAACATAAGCATATGTACATACACATAGAGGCACAAGTCTATGTCCAGAAATAGATGTACAGTCTTTTCTAAGTCTACCTCATGGGTATATAACTCAAATTATTATTTTTCTTTAAGCCATTTGCACAATGTTCTCTATTTTCTAAAAAAGAAAAAAAACCTGCAACCTCAGTTTTCAGTAAAATAAAGGAGAGAGAAACATTGATACTGCTTTAGTGATACATCATGAGTCAAATAAAACCTTCCATTTACAAAGGGGAAAGTGTTGACAGCAACGTGATGAGAGGTATGCATACGGTGGACATTTCTACTGGAGTACTCAGAACCACACCTGTGAAGATTGCTACATATTTATTGCAAAATAATCTCTAAGAGTTGTCTAAGGTGGCCTCATCTTTAATACTTAAAGCTATTAAGCAATTTCTAAAATTTAGGGTTTTAAAAAAACCAAAACAAACCTCCAAACCAAAAAAAACCTACCCCAACCCTTCTCTGAATACTCCATTCAGCATTTTGTCCTCAAAAATAATAATTATCACTACCAATTTATTTCAAAATTAATATTTTTAATGTAATCTGTTTTGAGAAAAGCCAGTTCCTCATCTAACATAGCATCCTTTCATTACAAAGATGCTTCCTGCTACAGAACACTTTCCTAAGCAAAAGTCACCTGAAACAAGCAGCATTTGACTTTATGGTTACATGGCAGTGAGGCACCAAAAGCTGCCAATAGTGTCTCGCAGAAAGACAGAAATCTGCTTTATATTTTATACAGTTTTCATTCTGCTCGTTGTTAGATTACTATATTCATAGCATCACTCCTTGAAAAAGCTAAATTATGGTTTCCAACAGCAGTTAGCCACCAGAGGGAACTCCAGGTTTTCAGCCTTTACCCAGTCCCTGAAAAGCATTTGATCCAGTAAGAAATCAAACAGAGAAAGGTCAGGAAAGAATGTTTATTTCTATTTGAAGTTGCACAAAATTCTGGCCCAAAATACTTCTATACCATCATTCAACAAAGAATTCTGTAATAATCAAAGAGGCTGAAAGCAACTTCTCCACCTTCACAATACTATACTCAGTGCAGTTTTTCATACATTTTGGGACTTTTTCACATGAAAATATAAAGAACTAACCGAATACTTGCTATAAGAGGAGATCTAAAGAAAAAGTCTCCTAATGATACCAGACCTTTAATTTCTAGAATGTTGTACCATTTTTTATTTCTACAATGGTATGGGTCTGTCTCTAATCATTGATTACCTTCCTCTTAACCAACAATCTGGGCAATTTGTACACAGAAAAGCAGGAAAAGGAAGTAATTTTCCAAGGAGCTTCAGCACACACATCTTTGTTTTGGCAAAGGGAATAGGTTGCTTTCTGGAAAATAAGTACAATGAGATGAGAGTTCAGCCTCTTCTGACAGCTATTTTGGAATAAATCCAGAGCCACGTTACAAAAATGTCAGCAATATCAGAGGCTTACCGAAGCTGGAAACTTCACAAGAGTGAAATCATTCCACAAGTCTATATATGGATATATTGTCTACTTTTCATAGATAATAAAAACATTTTAGTATAATGTTTGAAAAAGTATTTCTCTCTACTCTGTAGTCTGCTAGCAGTTTAACCCTTGAAGCCCATTGCCACCAGTGAGCGTTCAGAGCACTATCAGAGCACATCAAACAACACGATCAGAGACTGTGGGGCAGTTAAGCATTATCCTCCATCTGCAAGTTAGTATCAGGACTAAGGCACAATTTCCAGCTTCCAGCCTTCTAGACAAAGTTAGAGAGGAAGGGAAATGTGAAACGCCTGTTGTTGGGTAACGAGTGCCACATAATGAGTACGAGAACAACTTCAGTGTGTTCAGCATTTGGATGTCACTGCTCAGCTCATCTAAGATCTTGCACTTAAATCAACTTCCTCAAAAAGCAAGTGGGGGTTTTTGGTGACAAATCATATTAAGATCACTTCCTGTTCTTAAAGTAGTACAGCAGAGTTTGAAATGGAAACATGGCTCCCACAGACAATGTGCTCTCACAACAGAGAGTGCTGAATATGGGATGGTAAACTGCAAATAAAGAAGTAAATACTGCAATCTATATAACCCTTCCTACAATCCCCATCTTACCAGTTTGATCTGCTGGCAGTAACACAGAATGTTCCCAAGTGTTTTTCCAGTGAGAGCCATCTTAACACAAGCAATTAGCAATAAGCCTTTAGAAGTCAGCAGGAAAAACCACTGCTGAACTTTGTCAGGTCTAAAGTGGATTTGTCAGAAGTATCCTCGATCAGGAATGAGTGTTATGCAAAACGTCACTGCTTAAACAAACTTATCAGTCTCTGAAATGCAAGTTAGCACTGCAGCAAATCCTCACTCCTGAGGGGCTGAAAGCATAGACTGTCAGTGGCTGGACTAAGATACAAGCCTAAATCTTTAAGTGTAGAGGAGAGAAAGCACAGCTTGAGCATGCTGATAACTGCTTCCATGAAAATTAAGTTTGTTACTGTCTAAATTTTATTTCTGGTGAGAATGTGATAAGCTGCTGCTTCAGAAAAAAAACCCCACAAAAACTCTTCACAACCATACATTAAAGTAAGACCTCAGTAAAGTAACACACTCACTACACAGCATTGGCATATTCAGTCCTGCACTTTGTGGGATCACACTGGTGTTGGTACCAGCCCGCTTTGGCCGGGCTGCAAGCTAACGGATTGTGTTCACAGTCTGAGACCTCACAAGAAGAGAGAGGGTTAAGAGGAAAGATCATCTTTTCAGGGCAGCAAAAGCATGCCCTCTCCTATTATTTTGCCTTTGTTTGCTTAGAAAGCCTTCAGATAAATTGTATTGCATTCTGAGTCTGCTTCAAATGTATAAATGCTTTTCACTAGTATGATTCTATGAATTGATTTTCACTGGTACTTTCTTACTTTAAAAAAAAGAGAAAAATTCTAGGAATTCACATTAAAAAGTCTATCTCAGCCAAAACATTACATTAGCTCAGGCACAAGATCTACCCCTATCTGCACAGATGGGCCTGATGTTTGCTCTCAGTAGTGTTCAGATTTGTACTTTATATGGCATTTAATGCTTTAAACTTAAATGTCACATTTGCTTATCTGCAGATAACTGCAAGGACAGCAGGCAGTAATTACTAGTGGAGATCATGGAAAAAATGTTAAAGAAAAATAAACAAACAGCAAACTTCACGCAGACACAGTAAATTTAAAAATATACATGAAACCAAATAATTATTCATGTTTAATTAGTTAATCTAGTTTTTAAGTATCTTCCTGGCTTTTACTGTATTATAAACAGGATAGCATGAATGAGAAGACAAGCTGGCAAAGCTGTGCACAGCAGGAAAACAACTGTCACTTTTTGCTTACTGTTTAATGAATACTGATAGAAGGGGGAAACAAAGTTCTGAGAAAAAAACATCAAGGAGTGTAGTGACACGCTACTGTACGCTTTAAATCAGAACTGAATCATTCTCAATATAAAATTTCTCATTATAGTTATGCTTGGAAACAGTTCTGTTTTGGTTTTCTACTTAATAACGCCCATAATCATAAGAAAATAACATTTAACTTCAGCATTAAGCATACATGATTACAGTACATGGATTTCGTAAACTATCACACTTTTAAGTTGACATAAACATGTGGGAAACCCGCCTGTCCAACCCAACAGATACTTCTCCTTTTTCTCTCCTCTGATAGCCATTTAAGAAGTAAACTTGGAATAAAATCTTGATGTGTGTAAATGCCAGAAGATATATCAAGCAGAATCAGGAAAGCATATGGCTTGATACATTAAGGCAGGGAACAAGTCATTTTTAGGGGTTAGCAATATTAAAATAGTTCTAATGTAGATGACTCAAATAAAAACAACCACTTTTTTCCTCTCAGAAGTTATCACCATCCTCCAATGAGATCTGTATTCTTCCTTTAGGAAGTCCAAGCAGATGACATTTCAGGATTGTACAAGTGGAAACAATACAATGCCCAAGCCTGCTGAAAAGACGGGACTCTGTTTTGTCATCTTCACTGCCAAGATCAAATAGAAATATTATCAAAACACCTTGAAACCTTTGTTAGTAAAAGCCAAGTGATTCCTTATGGTGAGTTATAGGGAAAAGCATTGTCTATTTAATACAGAAAAAAGAAGGGGAGGGAATCAAAGTGCTGCTGCATTGACCTTGTGAGTAATTAGAACTATTAAGAGCTATCTTGTTAACAAAGCTTGCACTACCTGGCACTAGGAGAAACCAATTCCCTGCACTGGTACCTTTCAGATGCACTACAGTGTTAAATCAGCTCTTCAAGGCCATGGAAATAATAGATGCTCTTAACACTCTGCAATAAAACACTAATTAAGAAAAAAAGTGCCTGTTTTCCCCTTGCAGAGCAGATTCAGCTTGGCTCCTCTGCAGTGTCAGTGCTGACACAGCTAACTCTCTCTAGCCACTTGCATACAAACAGCTCAAAGTGTGAGCAAAGAATTTAAAAAGCAAAAATCCCCTGTAGATCCCAGGAGATGCAAGCTGCATTTTGTGATTACCATAAGCAATTTATACAAGCGGCCTGGTCTACATAAAAAAAACAACACCACATAATGGAAATAAACTAACCATGAGTCAGTAATGTGCTCTCATGGCCAAGAAGGTCAATGGCATCCTGGGATGCATCAACAAGAGTGTGGCCAGCATGTCGACAGAGGTTCCCCTCCCCTTCTACTCTGCCCTGGTGAGGCCTCATCTGGAGTCCTGTGTCCAGTTCTGGGCTCCTCAGCTCAAGAGAGACAGAGAACTTCTGGAGATAGTCCAGCAAGATGAAACATCTTTCATATGAGGAAAGGCTGCAGGAACAGGGGCTGTTTAGTCTGGAGAAGAGGAGACTGAGGGGAGATCTTACTAACATTTACAAATATCTAAATGGTGGGTGTGAGGAGGTTGGGACATCCCTTTTTTCAACAGGACAAGGGGTAATGGGATAAAGCAGGAACACAAAAAGTTCCATTTAAACATAAGAAAAAGCTACTTTACTGTTCAGGTGAGGGAGCCCTGGCACAGGCTGCCCAGAGGGGTTGTCGAGTCTCCTTACTTGGAGATCTTCAAGACCTGCCTGGATACGTTCCTATGTGACCTGATCTAGGTGAACCTGCTTCTGCAAGGGGGTTGAACTAGATGATCTCTAAAAGTCCCTTCCATTCTATGATTCTTACGGCAGTCTATGTGTGTTTACTGAAGAGTTACACTCTAAATGTTCATGTTACAGCTTACTATGTTGCATGTGGTGGTAGCTTCTTTGACTACCTAAATCCTTTTTAATTAGTCCTTAAGGCAACATTTACAGAATTTACATTTCAGCTCCTCAGCAAAGGAAACAGGATGTTATGGCTACAGAAACATGCTGTGTGTGTTGATTCACAGTATGTCCCTCCTCATCGCTTTGTATCTTGGAGATGTGGCAGGTAATACATTACAGGTCCCTGGAGAACAAGCACATAAAAAACTTCACTAAGAGGAAGGCTTCTATGAAGCAGAATCAGTTTACTCACATTCAGTACAAAGCTTCAAAAGTCACTCTCAGTGAAATATTAATTTTTTTATAGACTAGTTTACTACATATTTCCTCTAAGAGATGCGCTACTCCACTCTATTACTGTCGTCACACTATCAGGACTTGCTCTGAAATTAATTGGGAAATATATTCAGAGTTGTAAACAGCAAAAAACACAAAGCAAAAGCAGTGATATGCTATTGAAAAACAGAGGACAAATACTTTGTATCTGTAAAAACCAGGGGAAAATGAATGCTGCAATAAGATTTAGGAGTTCCTAATTTTAATAACCAAAGGAGATGTGGCACTAGCAACAACTACCCAGTCTTTTCCACAATACCTTTTCTTATGTCCTTTATGCTCAACTTAGCAAAAATTTAGCATTGTCTGCGAGTCCAAAATGCACTTTCTACTGTAAAAACACATGCATCTGCACAGAAATTACTTTGGTTTTGTATTTGCTCAGCTGGTTCACCTCTTCTTTGCCTTACGCATTGCCCAGAAGATCCAATCAATACCATAAGGAACTGACTCAGGAGGAACAGTGACCTCTTTGTACAAAAAAAAAAAAAGGCCTTGAAGAACAGAGAAATAGAGTTTAGGGACAAAGAAAGAGAGCAGAGCTTACCACTGGACTGGCCCGAGCAGAGCTGGCTCTTGAGGATGCCCGAGATCCTGACCCAAGGTAGCAGCTGTACTCAGAAGGCTGCCGCAGGTAAACCAAGAACAGCAGGCAGAGAAAAGAGAAAAGCGTTAGAGCTGGAAGGGAAGCAGGAGAGGATTTAGAGCATTATATCAGAAGACAGTTATAAAAATGCTTCCATGCAGCTGGACAAAGGAATAGCAGTAAAAGGCAGAGAGCAGACACCTCAGCTGTTAGTTTTATAGACCAAGGGAAGCAGCAATTCCAGTTGATAAATCAAGTAGAGTTTTGATTCAATTCTTAGAATGACAGAATACTAAGGATTTATTTATATGTCTTAAAATACCAGTCACATACTCTCAGTCTCTCTACAGAAAGTTCAGTCCTACTACTCTTCCAAGAGTTCTGAGGTTCTCTGGTGAGCTTTCTTTCCATGTTTCCAACATTGTTCACATACAAAATCAATCTGTGCTCCACAGGCTAAAGCAATAAAAATCCATCTACGTGGTGATTAAAGTAAAAATCGAGACCATTTCAGAAACCCAGTTATCTCTGTTGCTTTTCCAGCACCTGCAGTCCTCTTCTCCTGCCAAATAAAGTATTTTAGTCCTTAAAAGCAAACATCTAAGCAGTGATGCAGAACAAATAGGGCTGACTTGTTGCTGAGAAGGACAAAGAACGTGTCTATACTGTTTTATTCAGAGAGAGTATAATGCAATGAAAGTAGGTAAGAGAAATAAAACTTGAAAGTGTCACAGAAACATAACTAAAACTTATTCTGGAAATGCACTTTAGAATTATTTCCTCTATTTTCACAGAAGCAGCTTCACACTCAATCTTATATTTAGATGCACTTTATGGAAGCATGTATAAAAGGGAGATTTTGATACGTTCAGAATAGAGAGAAATTAGAGAAATTTGAGGTTTACTGGACATGACATTTTTCCTATTGCTACCACCTCAAAGCAATTCAGAACGTAGCCTTTGTGAAAAGGCATATCCGTCTGTGAGACTTGCTGTGCAAAAGGCTGTACTGACACAAGGGCAAAGGCAGTTCAGGGACAGAACAAGCATGAACAAGCTCTTCTCAGCAGTTCAGACCATGCTGCCAATGACCTCTATGAGTTTATTTCACAGGCACTTAAGACCATTTCTCAGCTACAAAAAGCACTGAAATCTAAAGAATTATCCTACTTTTGAGATGTGCATACTCTGTCTTTCTTTAAGGTTTATGCTATTAAGTTATCTAACTGCTACAGAATCCCCTGGCCCCCTCAGCTACAGAGACAGTTGTATCTTCAGCAAGGGTATAGGAGGGCTCTTTCAGCATCACTAGTCTCGTGAACAAAGCAGCATTGTATTAAATGAAAATTAAGCTTGCAGTACTAATAAAGGATAAGAGGGTAAGCTGGAAATAACCCCAGCTGCAGTACAATCATAAGCTTAGTTACTAATCACAAAGCATTACATTCCAAGGTACACAGCCCTCAGAAAGCCCCAGAAGTAGGGCAGAACGTGACCAAGACATGTCCTCTGATGTCTTACATGAAGTAATGCTGGCTTCATGCACCTGAACAACCGAGTCTCACTTCAGAAATAAGAACATGAAAAATTTAGAACTGTGTTGCACACAGTTTATAACCATTTACAATCACAGCCACTTCAATCCCTACATTAAAAATAAAAGGCATCAAAGCAAATATTTATATTTTGTTTTCTCATTAAGAAATTCTAGCACAGAAGCCTTACATTATCAATGGTGTCTTCCATTTGATGTAACAAGGATGTAGAATAAACTTGAAAGACGTGATAAGAAAAAAGTATGAACTACTTATGAGTCCCATATTCCTGCTTTAGGGGACATATTTCTTCCAGAGTTGCTCCCTCTGTATTGCTGGGCAGAATATGGAAGCAAGTACCACTTGTTCACGAGGCTGGTTTCAGCTTTGCCCCCTGCATTCACCTGTCATCATCCAAAAGCATTCTTTGGGAACACAGATAACCTGGTGACAGTGGCAAAACCCTCATACTTCATTGCTCTCTACAGAGGACCATAGAACAGTAGCTTGAGAGGCTGGGTTATCACACAGGCTTCCAAAGGCCTGTGGCACAGGGTGGGATAGGAATGGAGGGATAAAACAACCACTGGTGTTTGTTATTCAGAGTTGTTCCCTGCTCAAACCATTAACAGTGGCTGACAGACTTGTAAACAGCCTTCGGTCTTGGAGTCCACTGTAAAATATTTCTCCCAATAGCAGAAGTGTATCATCTGGGCCTTTGAGAGACTTTAACAAAAAGAAAGCATCCCATACAAACAAAGGTCGACATCCAGCTCAGTGCAGCTTCAGTGCAGCAAGTACAAAATTGAATTGCAGGCCGCTGCAACAGCCCAAACAGGTAAATATGAATGAATTTTCCAAGGCAGTCAAATGAAAACAATGTACAACTATGAAACAAAAAGTAATCTGAAGTTTAACATAAGTAACAGCAAAATGCATAGCCCACCTAGTGAATCAGTGTGATTGCAAGGGGATGGAGTAGCCCTTTAAAGACTAACAAGCACCTCATAAGCATTCCTGAAAGTTTGTTCTCTTCTGCAAGCCTATAAAATAACTTTTACAGTTAAACTAACTTCAATGCTTTGTTTTGAGGCTTTTTTTGTGTTACGGTCTTAGGTGTTTTTTTTACATTTGTGGAGGCTTTTTTGATTGGTTGGGGTTTTTTTGATAATTAGTGAAGGAAATCAGAGACAGAACAATCAGTGAGTCCACAGAGCATGATTCAAAAATCAAAAAAAAAAAGACTGGCTTCCCCCCACCGACCCGGCAGATACAACAGCAGCAGATGTAATGCCTGACACAAATATCCAAGTATCCAAATATTTTGAAAACAAGTTGACTGTGACATCACTACAGAATACAAATCTAAGAAACACAACCAAGCAAGCCATACATTCACTGAAATCCTTTGCTTCATGCTAGCAGGTAAGTCCTAATGATTCGATACAGGGGAAGTGGGTTTTTGCTCTTTTAGGTTTTTTTTTTTTTTTTAAAAAACCAAAACATTATTCTCAGTTTTTGAAAGAAGAATTAAGTCTCAGTGAGGGAAGGGACTTAGAAGCACCTTGGAAGAATGGTACATAATTTGCAAGACAAGTGCAAGGCAGAGCTGAAACTCCCTTTGTGGCAGAGGGCGTGAGTGCTTTGCATTGGGCTCTGCATTGGGCCAGGTGTTAGAATAGCAGATAAGTCATTACTGAGTACTTCACGGAAGCTCATGGAAACAGTGCTTGTACTTCTGCCGACAGCAGCGGGCTGTCAATGTCACACAGTCCATCTTTAATGTTCCTTAGCCCAGAAATGGCTATGTTCTGGTACATACAGGTTACTGGAGGACAGAGACAAGACAATAGGGAAATGAAGAAAACATCTTACAGCACGAGAACTAGAGGCACTATATCGACGACTCCCACTGTAAACGCTCTCGTCATACACAGACGCCTACAATTAAAAGACAGAGTCAGAACAGGACTGGCAGACCTAGTTTCTGGTTTCAATCTGGAACATAATTCACAAGGTGCATTGCAGCATGAAGAACAGAGGGGAATGAGAACTATGTGCAAGGACAGAGATGCCTCCTGTACACAACCACAAGCAACATGCAAGTGAAGATCTAACACAACCTGAAGTTAGTGAGCTGGGAAGTGTCCTGAGACATGTGCAAACTCTGACACACTTCCCCCTGGTCCATCACAGAGTCATGCATTTCTAATGATTCTCCCAATCATCAATTCAACAGTTGATATTAACTACCAACAAAATGGCTACATCAATTCTTAAATTGTTCAGATCTGTTCAACCTTCATTTCTGGTGCTGGCAATAAGGGGAAAAGCTCACACTCATGAAAATTCACTTACTAGCCAGTTTACTAAACTAATAAAACAGGAAGAAGATGCACACTTTAAGACTGGCTCCTGTTTAGTATGCAATTGTATGGCTCAGGAAACACAAGGGGAGTAGGAAATCCTAAGGTTTGAGAAAAAAAAAAATCAGAGAAGCTCATTTTGACGTTTAAAAAAAGAACAGTAAAATTTGGCTATAAAGACTTTTAAACAGATTTTTTTGTTAATGTTAAACAAATAGAAAGAATTGATGTTGCCTCTCTCTGGCCTGTTCCTGTACATTGTAGCTAATACACCAAAATGAAGACAATTGTCTCCATCCAAAGAGAAATCTGCAGGAGCATAACAACCCCACAAGCAGTGGGTGCAGAGTTCCAACAGGAATAAAAGGAAGGATCAGCAAACCCAGGTCTGTACAAACAGCATTGCACACGTGCATTCAGATGGATCAGACACCAGAACGCAAAATAAATGGACCCAACAGGAACTACAGAGGTAAGACACAACATATGCATGGCTGACGGTGAGTGGCTTCAGTGTTTGTTTTTAAAGCTTTAGTACAACAAACCCTGTAACTTCTGGCTGGCAAGGCATCGCTGTACAGCAAGGAGGGCTAAGGAAGACAAGCACAAAACTTTTTTGCATAGAAAATGAAACAAGAAAAGGCATCTACAGCAGAATTAATCATATTGATAAGAGATTATGATTATCAAACTACATCACAAGGAAATTAATTGTAGACAATATTAGTCATCTGCACTATAACAGCATCAGTTCTCAACTCCCAAAGACTAAGAATACCAAGCAGATACACGCATTTCCTACAGGAAGGGAACACATGACAATATGGAAAAGCAAACCAACATAATTTAATTTTAGGTTGTTAAGTTGTTATTGTCTCTCATACACACTTGTATATAGCCAGAAAGTGTTTCTCCTCACTTCAATCAGTCAGAAAAAGAGCTAGATACAAAGGACAGAAGTGTTTTAAGATACACTTTTTTAAGTGTTTCACAAAGCTATAAAGGTCATCTCTTATGCATTTTAGTATTAAACAAAAATGCAAAGAAAACCCAAATCAGTCAGGACACAATTATAAGTACTTTAGTCAGAGCACCATAAGAATCTGTCATTAGTCACCAACGCTAACAATATGCAGCAATGAAGTTCAGTGAGCACATGCTGTATCGGGCATAACTAGGTGCAAGAGTTACTCCAGTAGTGGTGGTTAACCCACAGCTAGCAATGTCCTGCTGCAAATCACCTCCCACCTCGACACCTGCAGTGCCCCATTGCCAGCTGCCCCACAGCACTGGCAATGTCCCTGCACTGCTCCCAGCGGCACCACAGGCTGCCCACCGCTGCTTGAGCTCTGCTTTGTGACCGCTGGCCTGGCTGAGCTCAGTTTACATACAGAGGACAATCCAACCTCTCAGGTGATTTGGAAGTTGCAGTGATTGTCTTCTAGCTGTCTGCAAATAATTGGCTTGTCATTTTATTTTATGCAGACTGGATTGTTTTAAGCTTGCTAGACTGACATGGTAAGCAGAGAAGTTGCCTCAAATAGAATAGTGAGCTTCAGTTAATAAAGATTTCCCTTAGTTTTCCAGACCAATTGAGGCCAAAAGCATGCCAAATAACTGTAGGAAAGGGAGGAGCAGCAAAGGAAAACTAATTGTGCTCATTTTAAAACAGCTTTCCGTTACTCACTCTAATCTTAAAAGGTCCCTTATGGCTTTGCTTTATTTTTACTAAAACTTTTACTAAAATGAGCTACAGAGACTCTTGACAATTGGCCCAAATTCATTCCTGAGAACAAGAAGTTAGATTGTCCAAATGAAGTCAGAACACATCCAGGCCAGGTAAAGCCAGAGGGCAACAGACCCAGTTTCCATTCTGGGAAGAAGGTTGAGATGTGGAACCATAGCCGCTGTTGTGGAGACCCAGATCAGAGTAGTATGAAGCCTGCATTAATAACAAATAAAAAAAACCTTCTTGAATCTTCGTAACAGGACAGACTTCCTAAATTCCTTTAAATGGGAAGCAAGAAGTAACTTAAGTGCTTACAAACTGCAAGGAGTCAAAGTAATCACAGACACAAAAAGAGGAGAAAACTGCATTAGGGAAATAACATTTAAGATATTAAGGATATGTGAAAATTGTGTGTCCCTTCCAGTTGTAAGGCAAAGGTTTTTTTAAAACAAACAACAGACACTTTCCTCTATTTCTACAGCATCTTACACAGAAAATATCCTCTTTAAAGTCCTGAAAAGACTTTAAAACTTCACATTCTCTTCAGTTTTCTTATTGCTATGACCTAATACGACAGCATGCTGCAAGGACATTGCTTGTACAGGACTTGGAAGAAAAGCATGTAAGCAGTTCAGGCACTTAAATTTCACCCTAACTCCAGTTAAGTGAAGTTGTATTTATCAGCATAGTTCCAGCTTCTGTAAAATAGAACAGACAACATTTGTTTTACAGAATGCTGGAAATTTTAGCTTCCAGGCTCAAACTCAGAAGCTGCATCACAGCAACAAATACCTAAAAACCAGGGCTCCTGCTATAGAGGATTTATTTATTTGAATGTATAGTCCCACTGCTGTAGGCAGTACAGTGGATTGCCACTGCCCATAGAACGGTAGGGTTGGAAGGGACCTTTAGAGATCATCTAGCCCAACTCCCCCCGCAAGAGCAGGTTCACCTAGATCAGGTTGCATAGGAACATGTCCATGCAGGTCTTGAAGACCTCCAAGTAAGGAGACTCCCCAAAATACTACCTGATTTATCTAGTGTGATATGCATACACCTCCATTCATTCCCATTGGCACCTGTACTGGAGTGTAGGATTCAAGCTTTTTCTGCTGTCGTGTGTTATCTGTGAGAATTTCCACTGCATAAATACTTTGACACAAAGCTGGCACGTAGGGCTTACTAGGGTGCAAGAAGGCTAACAGCAGTAGGTTATTTGTAATATGGAGTAGAACTCAGTATATTGGCTTCCAAAAACCTTTAGAAGCACACAACAATATATAATGAACAGCTTAAGTTTTTACAAACAGCTGTTTTTAACATGGAGAGGTTTTTAAATCTGCAAACCATATACTGGAAATCCATATATAAGACCCTATGCATCTCCCAGAGCCAAAGAAATCAAGAAAAATATGAGCATACTAGGAAGACTTCGTATTTTCCGTATTTTCAGAAAAACAGCAGCCTAAAAGCACATCTAAAATGGGACAGTTACTCTGCCACAGCAGAGACAGATGCAGCCCTGAGCCAAGAGGGCAGGATACAAAGCCACAATGGGAAAGTTTGCTTCAGAGCAAGCACAGGGTGCTGCAGGCAGCATGCAGGGAGAGGGTAGGAAACACCACCTCCCTGTATCCTCATCCTTCTGAAATGACTTCTCTGCTCCTGTAACTAGCCCTGCAACAATACACAAGCTGCAAAGGTAGTTTCAAAGGTAGCTCCTTGTTTTCCCATGGGTGGGAATGGTTGCTCTGAAAATTCTCCGTGTCTCTACTTTCTTTTCCTCCAGAGCTCTCCTTTTACAGCTGTGCTCTAACCCCCTGCTTCTCCAGTCGTTTCTTACAGGGATTTACACAACCAAGATACTCTGCTTTCAGTAGCCAGTGACTACTCAGCTTTCTTACAAGCCCTAACTAATACTTGCATCTTCACTATAAATTATGTAGGTGTCAACTCCATTTACAAATGAGAGAGATCAGTAGCAAAGTTAAAGAAACTTGGTTGTTCTTGATACGGGACTTCTGTCACTGTGGGCAAACATCCGTGAATAAGACACAACACCCACAGGTATATATACTGAGGATATATTTGAGGATCCAGCCTCAAAAATTTAGATCCCTTTCTATGTCATTTGTCCTGAATGCCTGTAAAATTAGACTGTCACTGAAAAGAAATCTGAATAAATTGAACTGAAGTTAAAGAAATTACTTTCATTCCTACCTAGGGAGCTAGTAACCCACATGTGGACTACCTAGGCATGTGGCATGACTAATTTTTCAGGAATTAACCTGTGATATTGCAAGTGCAAGGCTGATATGCACAGGGACATTTTTCCATTTTGCAACTTATAATTGGACACCTATTTTGGAAATAACAATTTTATCAGATGACTCCTCATTTCTTTGCTGACCTGAAAACCTGCCTCTTCTCTATTTTCCCTTGTCACATTGGCAATATTTACCATTAGGTTTGAGGTTTCTGGAAAGAGTATTCCTAAAGGTAAATGCCAGCCAGACTGGCATAGAATGCTTTTGGAGTTTCAGCTAGACAAGTACCCTTTAACTCTCATCCCCTTTCTCAATAATCATTAATCCAAATTACACTTAGTAATGAAAACAGCAAAGGACTAATGATGCTCTACATATACCAAACCTCCATGCTACAAACCCTTACACCAAGATGACTTAAAATTATTTAAATGGAAACTAAACAACTTCTTCTCCCTAGATTTCTTACAGATATTTTGCTCTCCCACAGTACTCAGAGCTCTGGAGTATGTCATTAAAGACTAAGAACATCATTTGTCAGAAGCACTACATAATAAAGTTCCTTGAACTCGTCAGCAGTTCAGCAAGTGTCAACAGCAGGACATACAGTTTTCTTAACAGTTTAAGCAACAATATTTCATTTTCTCTTATCCACACATACAAGCTAAATGCATAAAACGATATGGAAACAACAATTTAAAACGGACATGAAATATAAGGTCTCATTTCACTATTTATGCAAGTGTCTGCTTAACTTAATGCCTACAAAGTCACTCACTGAAGTCTATCTGATATTTAGCGTGTATTGCTCAAACACTTAGCTAAATGGAGTCTTAAAAGTAGTTTACTTTTCCCCTAAACATAGAGCTTTACTCTGCATACCACTAAATTTCTGTAGAAGTCTTGATAGTATCAAAATCAAGAGGCTCAGAACTTTTACCTGCCTTTGTTAAAATAAAGGAAAGGAAAAAGCCCAACAATTCCCCTCCTTTCCCCTCTGAGGCTCTGCTTGATATACTTTGGTGGCACTTGGCATGGAATAATTTGCACAAATCCCAGTATTTAACAAAGAGGGCAATGAGTCCCTATAATTGACACAAGACACTTGTGCTGGAACAGAAGGGAACATTGTGACCCACATATACACAATGCACTTAATAATTAACTTTTTTTGACAAGAATATTTCTAGAAATAAAAGTATATCTGTGCTAAGCAGCTAAGTAGTAACATTTGCACTGGCTGTTCATCTCTGTGGGAGTTTTGAGAAACCACAGGATACAGTTTAGAATGAGGGGAAAAAACTCATTCAGTTAATCAAACTTTCAAAAATAAACAACATACATTTGGGGAAATTTTAAAATCCAAATTCCATTTTACATACGCAAATTTCAAGACACGGACTAAATTCTGGGTGAAGCTTGGGAGTTTCAGTATTAGAGCACGACATGCACAGCTTGGAAAACAATCCTTCTGTTGTCCAGCACATGGAAATCTTTCATGCCATGTGCCACCAAAGTATTTATTGTCACAATTTAATTTTTACCCAATTTTGTTTACAACTTAAGTAGTTCTGGGTTCCAAGTTCTACTTGTACCAAATTTGGAGACTTTCCCTCCCACTCATGGCCTAATTTTTCTTTTTTTTTTCCAAACAGCTCATTGCTGCACCTCCACGTCTGACAAACTGCAAACCCCACAACATGCAAGACAAGAAAAACCTGCTCTACCACAGAAAAGAATTTGCTAATTATCTTTAACCTCATTAAACAGAGCAATAAATATTATAGCAATATAAATCATCTACTAACCCTGCTAGATTTTCTGCTCTGGGATGATCCATACACATCTTCCTCATAACCATTGGTCTGTTATGGAAGGAAAGGAAAAAAGAGAAAAAGAAAACAAAACAAACAAAAAGAAAAAAAAAAGGAGAGAAAAAAAATGATGCAGACTCAAAAGGGATTTTTAGCAGAAGTCATCACTTAGGAATAGCAAACGGCAGAGAATGAACTTTTCAAAGATACATCAGGAACATGGGAAGTGTGGGATTAGATCATGCTTTCAAATGTGAGGATGTGAACATTTGTGCGGCTGTCAGTACTTCTATACCAGTCAAAAATGTCAAGGACGCCGCTGCTTGCCTTTTCTGACCCCTTTTTTATTGTTAAGAAATACTTTTGCTTCCCTTATTATCACTGCACTATAGCACCTGTCTCTTCAAAAGCTCTGTGAAGGACAAAAAGCGGACATCAGCAATAAGAGACTACACGAAAAAAAAAATTACCCCTGTAGTTACTTACACCTCTGACAGCTAAGCAACTAAAAAGCAGCAAATTGTAGCACAAGAACTCATGCTAAGTTTATATTTGAGGAATTCAGTTTAGTAAACATGCAATGCCGTATGAAATCTCTTTAGCTTTCCCCAATCACATCAAAATTACATCCAGACAGCGACCATCTGCCATGTCCTGGTATTTTGTGTGGCAGCCCAAAGACTAATAAGAGATTTCATTCAGCTCAGCTGTCCTCCATCATTCTCCATAAGCCTGCCTTGTCAACTGAGATGTTTTCTCTCAAAGGAGAAAAGACAAACAGGCTCAGAAGTAGTATTTCTCAGGCAAGATGAGATGCTTCAAGTCTCTACAGTAGAAAGGTCAGGAAAAAATAATACCATGACTACAATGCAGTTTTAACCCTTGGAACGTGATGTTGCAGAAAAAAAAGGATAGAGCCAAAATTCACCTAAATCAATACCATTAAAATCTCAGATTTCACAAGCCATTCACTATTCTGGCATCATTTCACAAGGCCTGGTTTAACATAAAAAATGAGGATGCACTTGTGTATTTGGTGAGGGATTCTTATTGGAAATTTAATTAGCATTTCTGTTAAAATTAATTTTTGAAGTCCAGGTTTTAACACATTCCCAAAATGAAAATCCACTAAACTGAATATGAACCAATTTCTAAGCAAAATATTTCTCGTGTACTTACTGGCTTCCATGGAAAATTATACAAATTAATTTAGAAACCAGTTTAGACCCAAGATGGTAAAACTGTTTCTGAGAAAAGCTTAGATTCTCCATGGAAATAAAATATTATCACCACAAATGGAGCCAGTATCCAGTCTCCTTTTTTCAGGAAAAACTGATTTGAAATACTGCTATAACCTTCCTACACAGCTTGGCTTCTTTCCAGTTTTTACTAGATTTTTTTCAGGCTCCTTGAATTTCTCTAACAGTTTTCTGAAGAATGGTTAAAATTATCTTTAGCAAATGAAGCCAATGTTCCAGCTGCAGCCTCTAACAGCACCATGCAGGCTCATCACCTCCACTGCCCCTTTTTCAGCAATGTAATATTGACTAAATGTAACCTCAAATCCTTATCTGAGCCATTCTTATACAGAATTCCTTACTTTATAACAGCATATTTCATTTTCCCCAAATATGATATTCTTCATTTATTTTTACCATTATTCTGTTTTCAAGTTTTGTCCTATTCACCATTAGTATTTTCAGTCTAACCTTCACTGAAACAACCTTCACTCCCTGTCAGCTACGCAATACATACACCTGTAGAAATGTAGTCCCCTTTAAAAACAGATGATGATGTCATCGATGGGAAGAGACCAGATGAGATCCTTTTCAGTTGTCTCGTTTTCTACTGGTTATTTTTCAATTAATTGTGCATTTCTTTTACAAGAACTAGATCTTGCCCAGGGTCTCAATGTCATGTAGAGACATGCCAAGAGCCTTATAGTCAAGTTACATTCACATCTAATGTTTATCCTTTATGCCCTTAAATAATTACCCTGGCTCATAGAAATAAAGTTGAGTTGACACAATTGATTTTCTGCAAATCCAGGCTGTTTATCACGTTCTATTTCAAGGACTTCTAAACATATTTGTTTAGTTTGCCACGTCTCTTTCAGATTTCAAGCTGAAGCCCTATAGCTCAGACCATTTCCCCTGCCACTATACACATCCTCTTCAGTACGTATTTCTGAAGGCAAAAGCTCCAGGCAACTCTTGAAGAGCAGGGTAATTTTTATCAGATCTTGCTGACCTTTGTTCTGTGCTATGTTTACATGCTAAGTATCTGATCATAATCTTCATGAAAACTAGAACAAATAAAACTGCATACTGAAATATTCAGATTTTACTTATTCTCCCTTCACATACAATTGATTCTATTTTTTTTTCTGTGTTTTCCTCTTGTTTTTAACAGATGCAGAAAACTTTCTCATTGCCATTATGTCCATTTATACTTGTTAACACTTTTTACCTTGAACAGTGGTTAATGCTACTCTTTCAGGCTTTTCTTTCCTCAATCCTGTGCCCAACTTCTACCACTGAAGAACCCCCCACCCAGACTGGCAATCTCCTTCTGTGGTGAGTAGCCTTCCCTCAGCAGTAGCAGTACACCACTTTGCCCTCTCTTGTGTACCCTTTTCACCCTGCAACTGCTCTTGATGAGATTCCCCCGAAATCCTGATGGTATGAAAGCACATTCTGCTTTACACGCTCCAGCACTCCAGCTCTTTCTTGTAGTGAGGAGCTCAACACTGAATATAGCACTTGCTATGTGGCCAAATTTTGCTGATGAAGTGATGCTTAGTATTCTTGCAAATGCAGCGAGTCCTAATAGTTACATTATATCCTTGACATTGCGCTGGTGAGGTCTTACAGCCAACACATACACATTCTTTGTCCTATCATAGTCGTTTTGTATGTAAAAACCTCTCTGAGACAGTCAAGATACATACTGCTTTGGAGTAGTTCTTCTTTTTGGTCCTCTCATTCTCTAATCCAGCCTGCAGTGAGATTAAGAATGCAGGTGAAAAGATCAATGAGTCAATATGCACTCATCCCTAGCCAGGCATGCATATCAACATGCAAAACCATCTGTTGAATTTTCTTCCAGCTCTATAAAACATGGGTCAGCAAACACACTTGAAAAAACAACAAAATCTCAAAGTAAAATGACCAGTTATTAAAGAATATTGTTAAAAGTGATTATAGCACTGTTAAATTTAGTAGTCACAATTCAAATCATTCACGCTTGGTGGGTTAGGTCAATTAAAAGAGCTACCAGTTGTCTATACTCACTACATCAATACAGCCATGCAAAATTCAAATAGGTTTGAACTATTTCTGTATATAGGTCATTCCCAAATAGACACATTGCATTCTCAATGTGAAATAATGCAGGGACCGAAGGAGAGTGAAAAAGCAGACAGTCTATAAAACTGCTCTCCACAGTTTACTTTCTGAAGGAGACAAGCCACCTCTATTTCAACACAGCATTGCCCCAAGACAACACTGCTAACAGCATGAGAATATTTTTAAAAATGAGGTTCAAATCCCAGTTCTCTTTGTCCCTTCTATGCCCTTTCTGCTCTTCCAAGAGTCAGCTGTATCTCAATTTGTTCAATGCAAATGCTTGCTCTCACCTTACTACCTATGGAATTTCATTTTATCCTCCAAAGCAAAAAGAACAGTTTGATACACAAGCTGCAGCTTTGGTAGGCAGTGTATTTGTCCTGTCACCTTTGCTAGGTGTAGTCGGGGTAAGTTTGTGAGACTTTTATTTCTTTCCATATTTATGCTGAAATAAATCCAGACATAATTGGTCAAATGAGACAGACTGTAACAGAGAAAGTCTGTTAGGGCAATTAAAAACTATTCTGCTCTGTCCTGTGGTAACTACTGAACTAGACCTAGCTCTCTAATCATTCTGTGCTTTTCATCTGAACTGTGTTAGTGTAGTAGGTGAGAGAAGGAGCCTCTTTATATCAGAGACCATGAACTGGCTCAGGATCACTTCCGTTATCTCAGATCAGCTATAACAATTTATATTAGATTCTTCTTCATTATTAGTTTTTAGCACACACTGCAACTCATAGGCTGTGCTCACCACTGGGTAGGTGCTGGCATATTCCAAATGAGACTGTAAAGGCACAGGAGGAAAGAAAAAAATCAGAATACAAAGGAAAACACTGAAGCAAGTAATGGCAATCAAAAGAATTTCACAAAACAAACCAAACAAAAACATAAGCAGAGAGATGTAAATCTCAACTATCAAACTTTGATAATGTAAGGCATCTTGCACAAAGCCAGAAATTGGGAACTTTGAAGCAAACAAAACAAGAAAAACCCACAAACTCTACCACAAGTGATTAATAAGACAATGATACTTCATGCTGGATGCTCTTGCGTTAGAGGGAGCCAGATGAGATCACAGAATCATAGAACGGTAGGGGTTGGAAGGGAAAACAAGGACTTTTGCAGTAGAAACGAGACTGAAGAAAGGCGCAAGTGTCTCTACAAAAACAGAATGATGTTATTGAGCTTCCCTAGGAAAAACTGTGTGATAAAGAATTGAGTTTGCAGTACTACTGAATCCAGAGAGGCATGATACTTTTCATGGGTTCTTGATGAGCCACAGGAAAGCTAAAGATGCCTCTTCCTCCCAGAAGAAGGTTTACCTGCAGAAGGCAGAGATATACTCTAGCTAGCATTATATCAATGCACTAAGCCACTGTCCACAGTATAGTCATATCTCTGGAACTTAAATAAATTTGCTAGCTTGGTCTAACCAGGTTGTGCAATCCACATTGATGGTTGTTCTGCCAGAAGCAGAGCCAGCTCCTCAAAAGCTGGCCCAGGAGATCTCCGCTGCCTGCATCCTTTTAGAAAACATTCCAGGAGAAAATACAGAGTAAAAATCACACAGATTAATAGAGTGGTATAAGGAGAAATACATTTCTGACATTGTCTCATTTCACGGAAAACTTCCTGTACAAAAAAGCATCATAGCTTCAAAAAGAAACCCCCCAAACACCATCAGCCTCACTGTGCAATGAGTCAAAGTGAAAAGAAGCAAGACAAATTTTCAGAAAATCTAATTCTTGTAGACCAATTACAATGGTGTCTTGCAACTCTGGAAGGGGTCTTCCAATACACAAAGAAGGAAGAGCATTCAGAATTCTCCAAGTAGTCTTATAAACCCTTGGAGACATAAGGCAACAGTTTTTGGTGCTTTCTTCAGGCTAAAATTGCTCAGAAGCAAAATTGAACTCTGGTCCTCAGACAGAATTTTTTTAGGTTGGTTATTGTTTTGGGGTTTTTTTACTTTGTTGTTTTGAAGACATGCAGAGCAAGAGCCAAACCTTCATAAACAGTCAGAGAAAGATGTGGTCAAAATATTAAAAACATGTACTATAAACCCACACCAGGAAAATGATCAATGTATGTTCTATCAATTTATTGTGATTAAATTAAATATATGGATAAAAGTAAATTTCAGTTCAGACTAGCAATTATGTACTTTCTTCTACAATCCCAGTGATTTGGATCAGGGAAGGAAGCTCATTTAAAACTTTTTCTGTGCATGTCCAAGTGTCAGATTGTCTAAGAATTCACCAAATGCTACCTTACTAAGACAATGGGTGGGGGGTGGGTCTGTGCAACATCACTAGAAAAGCCAGCATGAAAAGTTTCAGCCAGACCCTTCTGTCAGAAAGGACATTCTTTGCCAAAGTATTAGGTGTTTATGGGCCATCTTGTGAAGGAGCTGAAGATTGCTCTTCACCAGAGCAAAGGTGATTATTGCAGCCTGAAAGTACACTGGCAGCCCAGCCAGCTCCAGGAAGAAAGGTCAGGAAAGCCCCTTCTCAAGGACGGTGGGGAAGCAGAACAAGGTTTCTGCTGTTTAAATATATAATAATTGTATTACAAAAAACGCATCAAAAGGAATCAGTGAGTTTCCATGAACAAAAGCTGTTTCCAATCAACAGGGCTCCTGCTATAAATGCAGTAGCAGTGTGCTTGCATCTTGCCACATCAGGGGAAACGCACTTCAGCCAGGGTTAAACAACCCATTTGTATTGTAATCACCATCTAAATAGAAAGAATTGAAATTTCAACTGATAAATATTTTTTTCCCCCTCCAAAAACCAATTTCATAAACATGTGCCCATTTAAGTCACTTTTCACGTTCAGCTTTTCTTTATTGAATCTTTGGAGCTTTAACACACCTTTGGGCTTTGAAAAGCACTCAAATAAGTTTTCAGTCTTTATTCTTTAAGGCTTTAACAGCATTTCCTAAGTATCAATAAGGATTCCACTAAAAAGGAAGAAGACAACACTTAACATTTCTAAGTACACCTTGTGCTACATAACAGTGAACTCCATTGGGATCACTGACAGGGCTCTGCAGTATTAATTTTTAAATTAAAAATTTCCCATCTTCCAGACCCTTTTAGTTGCATGCTCTACTGGTGTTCCTGCACGGTGCATACAAATCTGACAATTCCCCTAGTTGAAAGAATTCTTTAATTATCCATAGTCAAAAAAAGACAACTCCATATGCCTTGAACACAGAACATGTCAAGACCTTGGAAGGATGATGTTATCAGAGTACTACAAGCAGTCTGGTGGTACAGGGGGACAGCAATATCACATGTATACACATGTACACAGAAAATAGTACAATTTACCAACCCTCAGGCTTCCACGGCTACCCACTGACATGCGCTCATCTTCATCTGAAGCCTATCAAAAGAAAGTATAAAGACAAGAAAACAATGAAAAGAACACAACAGGCAACGAGGTAAATGCTGATGGCTTTGATGGAACAGAAGGAAAGAAAAAAGACATACAAAATAAATGTCTTTAAAAAAGAATCTAATAAAAACTATAAGCAGAAAGTAAATGAAATCATACACTGCCCAAATAACACTGTCAAGCAGCTTACTACAGGACAAATGACAAGCTTGCTTGGGTGTTCCCTGTTCAATGTTCTTGAACATTAAACACTCCAGGCATTTCATCACCTTCTACCCGCTGCTCCCCTTTATTATAGCTCATTTGCAAAAAGCTCTCCAGCATAACTGATGAGAGGGCAAAGAAGTCAATAAGTGGCTTTGGGGTTTGCACCTGCCTGGGATGAATGGTAGCTTGTTTTGTCTTTTCTTTTTAAAAGAAACTGCCTAATACATGTCTGTTTTCTTAATTTGAAATGTCTAGCTAAAAGCAAGAACAAAAAGCAATAGTAAGATACTAACCGAGGCATTTCTTCGGGCTCTACGGGAATAGTGCTCACTGTCTTCCTACCAACGCAGCAGAGAAAAAACAGAGTGAAGGGTTGAAAGGCAGATACACTGAGTGGTTTCAGAAAGATACAGTGAACTTCAGCAATATTTAGGAGTCAGTAAGGTTAAACCAGATAATGAAAGGTGACACCATGTCAAGTCAGAAAAACCTTTTTAATCCGCATTTGTGACTCCAACTTTCTTCCGTTTTATTCTGCTACATACTAACACATCTGCAAAACCGAACACCACTTTGATTTTTTTTCCTCAATAAATGTTTCAAGTGCATCTCCATATCTGGGAATTAGTATACTTACAAGGCTTTTGCAATTAGGTTTTCCTGTTTGCAATCCTTTAAAATAAATCCCCAAAATCTTCTATTTCAAATTAAGAGGAGCACAGCCTGGCCCATTCTTCCAGTTCAAAAGCATCTGTGCTCTGCTTAGAGCCTCTGCAGGCCAAAGGCTGTGTTAATGCTGAAAATGCTGTAAGGATGTTTTACATTTTTTTACACTGATTTTAACAAATTTATTTTACATGGAATCTAGAAACAGTGATAGGAAACAGGAGAAAAAAGTTTCAAGATTGTAGTTATTGGTTCTCACAGGTGAACCATTTTCTAAGTGAGAGAATTGGTAGTACAGTGGTGCTAAGCTCACCAAGCAAGGATTTGAAGAGACTTGATGGCTTTATGATATTGGAGCATCTTGGGTGGGTGGCTGGTCCACATGGCATCAGGCTTTCAAGAATAGAGGCATAGAGCAAACCAGCACTTATGCTGATTAATTATCATGGGTCAAGGAAGTCAGGGAGTTTGAAAAATTATCTTCTACATGGTAAGTCAGCTGTTCAGGTTTGCCTTTTGCAGTGTGCACTACTCAGCTTGTAGGGCAAGGCCACAAACAGGAGTTTTCATTCAGCATCACTGTTAAGTGATTCCACAAACTTAAGTTTGAAAGACATATGAAGCCAACGTCTTCCAGTGCCTTAGCAACTTTTTCATCTCATGTTGTGGGTGTTAAAACAATCAGATGTCACTAATGGCCAAGTCCATCTGTCGTATCAACTTCACTGCTTAGCAAATAGTAAAATCCAGGACACTGTATTATTGGAAAAAGCAAGCATTGCCATAGCATTAGTAATAATGCATATGAAGAGTAGCATCGGACCAGTAAATACCAAGGCAACTGAAGAAGCAAGCATAAAACTTGCCCCAGATTTACCTGAAAGTAGATTCGAGGAGACTCAAATCATAACAAAATCCACAAGAAGTGAAATGAGTACATACATTCCCTGTATCACAAGTGGCTTTAACGGGTCTATATGCTAATCTAATCTACAAGTGATAGGGGTGGAGACAGGTTTGTAAGAGATGGGTCTAACCAAACCTTTGCCAGTTTTAAGCAGATCATAACCCACAGTTCAAGCACTGACATGGACAGCAAAAACACTTGTGATAAGAGTGAAATTCATATTTCCAATACATGAAAATACCTGCTCTGTGGTATTTCAAACTCTATGGCCTATACAAAAGTTCCATATGTAAAAATTGTTTAGCTACGTTGATCAAGGCCTACCATCCATTGCTCGATGTCTCCCCATTTAGTATCCAGACCATAATATTTCTACAGACAGAAAAGGGGAAAAAACAGAATTTAGGTGAGAAAGACAAACACAGAACATTTCAACATGCATTGCCAGGTTTTGGCTCAGCCACACAGCTCCACACACACAAACATGCTGGGGAAAAGCCACCTCAAGCGCTACCAGAGCCCTCTGCATCACATGTCCAGGAAAAGCTGCCTGGCAAGATTAAAGGAGTGTCTGAGGTCCAGCTGGGGTACTTGACAGCTTTTTCTTTATCAGCAGAGCAAAAAACCCCTAGTGCTGCAGGAGCAAGAAGCGTAATGAGTCTTGAATTCCTGACCCATATAAGTCAAGTCTCATTACCCCGGATTCAAACACAGAACACTTTCAGGATGAAAAATGCTGTCAAATCATGTTGACTGTACACATTTGTCAAACCAGGAAGGCAAGTTGAATACAACACAACTAATCTCTGTGCATTCTTGTTCACTGTATTCGGAACTCCCCAGAGCTCCTTTTCAGAGAGCAAGGCTTTTTGCCCACACTTCAACTGTCTTGACAGTGTTGGTATCACCAACAAGGACAGAAGAGGATGTGCTTCACCAGTGCAGGCAAGACTGGAAAGCTCTCTGCATTCCAATACTGAATGCCGTGCAGTGTCTTAGTAGCCTGTCTCTTCTGAACTGTTTCTCAGTTTCTTAACTTCTTTGTCCAATTTTGAGAACTTGCATTTCTACCAGTGAGAAAATTGTTTAAAGATCCACAGGTTTAACAGGACTTGTCTTTCTCCCCAAACACATGCCTCAAGTTTGCGTTAATAATAGTGATCATAACGTCCCTGTACGAAATAAAATCACTATCCTAAAGCAGAGTAATTGGCAAATGGAAATTCTCTTTAAGGAGGCATAATTTTATAAAAATTCAGATTATGTGTTTTAAAGTTTATGTATTTGCGGGAAAAAAAACCAAACCCTTTACTTGCCAGCTTTCCCAAAGGCTTAAGGAGGCAGGAATCAAAAGCTTAGGTTATTATAAAAAAAAATCAGAAATCTGTTCAGTATTGTACTCTGCATTTAGCACTTGCTCAATGGTATTAATGTCACATTACTTTCATCCTTAAAAACTTCATTCACTATTTATTAATAAACTAGAACAAACAGCTGTGTGTTCTTCGATACTGTATCAGTTTATTCCCACTTCAGAGTTCTTCCTCATTAAACAACAAAATTATTTTTGTGTTAAGGTCATCTTGATTTTCATCTTAACAGCTCTGGAGAGAAGAAAGTCTGTTATAAAGTGGAACAGGCAGCAGGGTGCTCAATTACGCATCTTGGAAAGCCCAAACTGTACAAGAACTTTTAAATGCTGTCAGTTTAGGGGTTGAATTCGGAAAAGGAAGGGGCTCACAAGCCTATGTATTAGCAAAAATACAAGAAAATTGGGTTTTAGTCCAGTAATTTGAAACCAGGAAATAAATTCACTTAATTGCAGATTTCAATAGTATGCAAACATCTCTCTGGAACAATTGAAAGAGGCAACGGTTTCTAACCACATCCCTATAAGAAGAGGGAAGTACTTGGCTCTGCTTTTCCTGCAAAGAATCTCAGTGTGTGCTCAAATATACCTGATGTCCCTATGCAATGCCTTGCCAAATTGCACACAGTGAAGTCTCTCCCTTGAACTACAAGAAATTAGAAGCAGATGACATGAACTGTTGTTTCTTCAGGCATGACACTTTATCACAAGTGCTCAGTCTAGTTACTTCCAGGCAGACACATAACACATAGCTGTTATGAAATTAAGCTTTTTGTGTACCACATCCTGAAAACAACCCCTGAAAATTATATGAACTCCAGTTGGTCAGAATTATGTGCAATATCAGAATCTATAGATTATATGCTTTGTAGTAAGTCAGGTCAGGTAAAGGCTTATTAGCATCTTTCCCCCACAACCAAGAGACGTGTAGTATTTTCTAAGACCAGAAATCATTTTTTTAAAAAACATGATGAAAATGGAGAATCCTCTATCCCACATACAAAGTATCCACAAATATGCTAATAATGTTTGTATGGACTGCTGCTTCCCTTTCCTGACTTCTGTTCTCCCTACTTTCCAACACAGGCTTCTGGATTCGGTTGTGCAGAAAGGAAAGAAATATCCCTTTAAAAGATTTGTTAGATCACAAGTTACTTTCCACTTGCAGTCTTTTCCTGCACCATTTAAAATTATAGCTACCTGCTTAACATTCCCATAAAGAGAAACGTTAATGAGTGTGGTTGCCTTGGGACTATTTTTAGTTTATCATCTATTAAACAGTACACCTCACACTGAACTGGCAGTGTTTCAAGTCTAGGTATTTTGCCCCTTCAGCCATTTCCCATTTCTTTCTCTACGTTGACTTCTCTGCTCAGGGCCAAAGGGCCTGGTTTGAATGGCTGCATGGGCTAAAGGAAGAAATGGTGCTTATCCATTCATTTTTTAGTTAAAGGCTTTTGCTAGACTTAAGTTCCCTTCTACCCTGAAAAGCAATATTACAATTAAATAATTAATGACATTAATACCATTGAGAGAGAATTCCAGATCAGATTTGCTCGCTAAGTGACAGTGAAACTGCTAGGCTTGTAAACTCACTTCAGGAATTTGTGAGGCTAACCTACTTATCTTCTCATCCATGTCAGGACACCAACAGTAAACACCCTCTTTTTCTCCCATGGGGCTACGTTTGGACCAGAAGATGAAATTAGTTCCTATAAGGGAGATTGATACACAGCCTGTTGAGTCATGAGCAGATGTTAATTTAAGTCACTCAGTACTTAGTCAACTCCGCAAATAAAAACAAGAGTATGATGTATTTGTAGCCAAATTGATGGAGTCAGGATTAAATACTACAGCACATGATTTGAGCAGCTAACTTCATATATGTAGGCACTTAAAGAGGAGAACGGCATTTCCAAGAAGCATACGCACTGTTAGTTCAAGCGAGTGAAACATGCAGTTAAGACAGCTGGAGTGCCAGAATAAAAACAAACAGGCTGTGGGTTTAGGAGACATTTATCATTCAGCAAATAGTGAAAAACATCTTAGGAAAACAAATATTCAATAAGGTGGAAAATGGCAGGGTTGAAGAAATATATGCTTCTCCCTCCCTGCAAAATCTCTTTGGAGTTAATTCTCTCTCTAGGTACCACAGAGTTCACATGCTAGAAGAATAGAAGAGCCAAACATCATAAAAACTCTCTACATAGCAAGTGAAGCTGCTATTATTATTATTATTATCATCCTCCTTCGGAGCCATGAAAAAGAAACTGGGAGGAGAGAAGAGATCATTACTTTAAACTGAGGTGAGAGAGGATTAAACAACATAAAAGCATTTCTAATGCTTAGATCTCATTGGAAGAAAGGCCATACAGTTTATTTACCAAAAATATTATAAATTCAAACACAACATCCTTGATTAACTCAGAGACTTCCTGCAAACAAAAAGGTCCTTCTTCATGCTGGCACCTGTTACATGCTTGCCCAGCCTGAGACATTTTCAGTGATACCTTTGGCCTTCCACACACAAATGTCATTAATGTTCTTGGGAATACAAAGGCCATTGTATCATCCTACAGTGGTTAGTTTGCCAAATTACTCCTCAGTTTATTGCTTCTTATTTGCCAAACACACTATAAAAAAATGATATTAAGTACCTGACCAGACTCATTTTACATGGGTCATCTTCCTCCACTTCCCTTTATTATCCACCTCACAAGGCTATGGGAGGGAAGAGGGGAATTGCAGGGAAATACAAAGACTGTTGTGCATCTTCCATTCTTCAGATATGTTTTATGAAATGCTAGCAAGACTTATAATGTGGGAATACATGCAAACAAGAACGAAAGAGAGTAAGCCCTACCTTCTGAACTTGATAGATCTAGGGGAAAATGGAAAGGAAAGAAACAAGGAAACAAAAGCCAGCATGAATAAATAAATCGCAATGCAATGTTCCATAGCACATTCTAAAGGGAGAAAAAAAACATTTATACACAGTATACAGCAAAACATGAATACAAAACCACACACATTAAAGTCCTGTAGAGTGAAGCAGATGAAAGCAACATTTACATTCTAGGACTCCTCCACGTGAATAGCTAACACACAGCACTTTCTTCACATGCACTAGGCTCCTGGACACACAGGCAACATTTGCTCCCCAGACTTCGCACCACACCAGAGCCTAACCCAGCTGTGAGCTCAGATTTCTTGCTTGTCCAACTTCCCTCCTTCAAATTAATATTCACCTGAGACGACAGTTGTGCATCAATCATCACAATAAAAGTAAACAGCATTAACTATAGAAAACCTGTTCTCCTTTTAAGGACAAATTTTGTCCTTAACTGATGAAGCATAGAGACAGAAGCATCAATGCTATATATCTTTCATCTGTGTACAGCATAGTATCAGCTTGTTAAAAGGCTCCAAAAATTTCTTGCACATACATGGCCAACATTAGAGGATCTATTAGAGAATCTCTGTAAGTTGGTTTTTTTTAATTTTTAATGTTTCCATAGAGACTCACACCAGGCTGCACTGCTGACTCTACAAAGTTGTTCTGTAGTCTAGAACCATTTTAACACACAAAAGCATCGGAGCCACTATAATCCATCTGAATTTTGCTTAAGCGGTGAACTGCCCTTGACTGATCACCTTTCAAATCCACATGAAAATAGAACATACCTTTTTTTCTTGTATCCTTCCTAGCACTGGCTACACAAATCCAAGAGGAAATCGTGGACTTATTCTCCCCACTTCTCTGCTGAACACCTTGCTTTGTATTGTAGAAACTGTAGCATAGCTCTAGTCAGAAAGCCTGTGGCTGGCTGCCTTATAGTTGATCTTCCTAGATGAGCACTGATGCTGAGTAACCAACCAACACCAGCCCACTGCTCTATGAGTAGAACCCAGAGGAAATGTTACTCTTCAGTTTAATCCTTCAGCTGGTTGGCAAATGGCAAAGTAGTGACTCTCTTGCATTTTGGAATATTCATGGGATCCCTGCTACCCATTGCCCTTCTGAGCCACCTCAGGTGAACACAAGTCCCAGTACTGGGAAGCAGAGTGTGCTCTCTTGATTAGGTTTCCCTTCATGATCGTGGAGCACAGAACTCCGCTTAATACCTCAGAAACATTAATTCCTGTGCAGGGAGGATAATTAGGACCCACACTTATAACTAGCATTCCCACACAACTAATCACCTTGCTTACCTTTTACTAAGAAAACTCTGAAGAAGAAAATGAACTGCACACTCCCCACAGCTTCCAAGACTGCACACCAACTGCCAGCTTTTGCCTCTCCATTGCACACGTCTTTCTCGCAGAAGCCAAAGACCATCATTTTAGATGTGGCAACTACCACATAGCTGTTTAACCTTGAAGCTTTAACTTTTCAATGCTGTTGTTTCATCCATGCTTTGAAACAAAACAAGAGAAGTCTTATTTTTCAAACCCCAATGCTTCAGGCTTGGCATAGCAGGTATTCTCATTGAGTATGACACAAGAGACACAAGAAGTCTTGTGTTCAGGACCCAGATTGCCAATGGATAGGATAACAATGAGGTCCTTTTTCAAGGCTAAACACCGTGGAGGACAGTAGAGAGGGGCACAGGGACAAAGCCAAGTATGTCATCATAATCACCTAGTGTTTTATAAAATCTGGAATTTTTTGTTACCCACTAGCTAACAGGCATTGCAACAGCTTTAATTCAAAGTGCCTGATCTCTCAGCGTACTTAGTATGATACATGAGAAAATAAACACTTTTAAACAATAATCTCTATTGCAGGTATGTCCCTCACAAAGAGCTTAAGAGTCAATATGCCTCTAAGCAATCAAACGCCTTCAGTAGCACTTTCCTGTATTATGGTATGACAAAACCCAAGTTTTGTCCACAGTATTAGTGGCAGATTGCTGTCCTGGTTTCCTCTTCACATGAGGTTTCCCACAAAAATAAAGTTTTTCATTGAAACAACTTTAGACAGGGACAGGACAAGCCAGGCTAGCATGGCTATATGGCAGCAGAAGGCAAAAATCCAGTCTGCTGAAAACAGCTGCAACACTGTCCCTCTCCAAATTTTCCTACACGTCTTCACATTGGCAGTATAAGAAAGGTTAACCGGCACAAATCACCTTTTCCCCTGCATATGTAAGCACCAAGTTTCATTGTCTCCTCCCTTTCATTCAAGCCTCAAGAATTCCGCTCTCTCTAGTTTGCCTGTGCTACCTGAGATTCTAAATGGCTTGAAACAATCTCAAATCCCAGCTGCATCACAGGATCTGCTGACTCAGATCAGACTTGCAAGCACCAAATCCTAGCAAGGAAAGAAGTGATCTAAGTCACACTCAACAGATCAAGAGAGTTTGCAAGTCTTCTGCCCACATCAACCTGGCTTTAGCATGTTTACTGAATTTACCACATGCTCAAGGAACTATCATAGGAAAAAAAAAAAAGAGAAACCCACAACAGAAAGTGCTCATAACATTTTATTCCAAAGAAATGTTAATCCAAAGGAGGAAAACTGTATGCAAATGAGTATGCTGGTAAATAATGAATTTATAAAATAGAAAAGGCAAATCTGGCACTGGGCCGTTGAAATGAGAGCTGAAAACAAAGCTAGGAGACAAGCACATTCCCCTTCCTTGATCTAGAAGTACAGGCTCATCTGCTATGTGAACTGGCAAGGAAAGTCTTATCCTGCAGATTAAGGAGTGGGAGAAGAACATTCTCTTTTCACTTTAGGCACTAATGTCAGCTTAAACTCTGGTCTCCAAGTGTCAGTCCTCAAAGAGACATTTAAAGTCTTGCCAGAAGAACACACAGAAGGTACTCCCACATAAAATGATCTCTACAAATAGCCCTAATGCTGCAGCTTTTATGCATCTTGAAACATTAGTGGTTTTTTTTTCAACAAAGGCTTTAACGTACCTTATGCTAATCTTCTAAGGACAAAACAAAAATATAGAGAAAAAATTATTCTCTCCATTTTATCTGGTAGCTCCATGAGAATTAACAATTTGATACTCAGAAAAACTGAGCTGTCAATTTTTGACTTTCATTTCTACATGAATTAAAATCAATATTTGTGTGTACACAAACATTTATCTCAGTACCAAACACAACTCTACAGCACAAGTCAAAATGGACCAGCCTTAAGACTTTGTAACTGTGAAATCACAGAATCACAGAGTCATTTTGGTTGGAAAAGTCTTTTAAGATCATCAAGTCAAACCACTAACCTAACACTGCCAAGTCCATCACTAAACCATATTCCTCAACAGCTGGGTGGATACCCGTGCTACGGAAGCGGGCAGGGAAGCAAGTACTGTCTATTTCTATCACCCTTTCAGCTTAGAACATGCATTGGCACTGCCTCACATGAGAGTTCTCCTGTACTGATTTACTGTGCATAGAAGCAGACCAGAAAACATACCATGATCTTCAGATTAATTACTTACAACTTTGGTGGGTAACAAGAACAAAGCAGCATAAAATAAAAAGTCAGAAACATTCTAGCAGTTGTTGATTAGACCTGTGCCTTTCTTAGAGCCTCACAACCAGGAGTCTGTTATTTACTAAGTATATACATATGTATGTGATTCAAGAGTGATCACTACTCTTATCTTCATAAATGACTAAACATCAGGTAATGATTCTTGTGCTCATTTTCTTTCTTCAGTTTCAGAAAACTTTTCATTTACCTAGTTTATGCTTTCCTATTAAACTCATGCTCTCCTCCTTACCACCTTCTCCCTGGGAAAGAAAAAAAAAAAACCCAAAAACACAACCTCAGAACACTGGCACACTTATTCTTCTTTCTGCTGCCTGGCATAAGATGATGCCAGGTGATGAGACAATATCACCTCTGGAACACACCTGCAATTCTGCCCCACCAGAGCAAATGGCAGCCACCTTCCACAGGAACCTTCCCAAATCTCTCACTATAATTCACAGTGTTTTCTTCCAAAAGCCATCTATTTCTGCTAGATAATTTCTACTACAGCAGTATCCCACATTAAGTCTCCAAAGCAATTCTGAAGAGTCACATTGTATTTCAAACTACGTTTACTAAAGCTATCCTTCCGAGCACATGAACCACAAGATGAACAGCAGTGAGTGCTGATAAGAATTACAGCAGCCTGAGCAAGGGCTGAACCCACACTCACAGCAAGTGTGCCACCATCATCTACAGCCAAGCTGTCTGCCACCACCTTCTGATTGCACACTCCTGTTGAAAGGAAAGGAGCTTATCAATAGTGTGGCTGATGATGAATACAATCTTAATTTTCCAAAAGGATAGAATATGCAGCAATTTCTGCTGTCAGTTGTGTTTGATGTGAAATAATTTCTGCCAAAGGAAGAGGTTGGTATGAGATCGTGCAGTCTTCACCATTTACCTAAGAGCTTTACTACACAGTTGTGACTAACCTTTGGGCACCCTTCATGTATGGCTTGCCAAAAGAAACAGCATAGAGCGCTTCAATAGCTTTCTAATGACGTTGCTGCTCATTCTACCTACAGAAACTTTCCTCTGAGTACAAAAATCTCAGATATCTGGTGCTTTTGCATTGATATTTCTTTTGTAATGACATGCAGAACATTAGCTAAATCACTTACCTAGAATCAGGCTGAAAGTCAAGTCACTCAATCATTTTAAAATGAGGAAAATGAAGCACAAGATAAGGAAATTTCATTAATACTAGATGGTGGGCAAGTGAGGAGCCAATTTCCAGTTCAAATCCAAATCATTAAAACACTGTATTTCACTGACAGTGAAAGCTATACCACCATGGTTATAGCTCGTAATGGTAGCATCTGGAAACTTTTAACCCAGATCAACAGTGTAAATATACTCTCATGTAATCCATGCTCCACAAGAAGCCTGCCAGGGCATGTACACTGCCTTAAGCACGAACTAGTTCACACGCATGCAACAAATTTATTTATTGCTTTTCAACTCCCATAACTAGCTTCTGAAGTAGAGCTTTCAGAAAAGCCTTCTGAAGTAGTAAAGCTTTAAGTTCTGGTTAGTCAATACGGCAGAAGTGTGAATGCACTATTTATCTGAAAAGTTTGTGAAGGAAAACGAAGACGGATGACAATATGCTGTACACACACTAATATCACATTATGTCCTCCAAGGAAGGGGTACGTGCCAAATATCATGTTGATTATTGCCCGGGATTTTCCATATTTATATCTGCAAGATTCTTCTGGCAATGAAAAACTTCCTGCCAACATTCTGAGTAGCTCTACCTTGCACCTGGGGGCTGAAATTAAGGCAGTTGACAAAGTTACAGAATATCCAAGCTCCCCAAGTATTAAATAAATGTGTAATTGCATTATGTCATTTATGCCAGTAAAGTACAAAACAGATTGTAGTGGACATCTGGCTTAGTTTTCACTGAATTCAGTATTTCAGAGTGACATTTTGTACAATTCAATTTCTATCTATACAAAGTTTTCAGAGATTTTCAGATCACTGTCTCTTCAGTTATTAACTTCAGAAGTATGCACACAAGCTTTAGTTTTCATATCAAAATTTCAATTTACTAGAACATCCTTTGCAGCGTCACCTTTTAATCTTCAAAGGGGTCATCAACTCAATTAAAGTTATCTGCAAATTAGATGGTACCATCACTGTCAGCTACCACGACACCCATATTTACTGACAAAACAAAACACCTAGTGTTGGTTGTTTACCACAGATCTTTCAAAGGCTGCTCAGCAAGTCCCATCACTCAGGCTATAGACACAGCAGGTAGCTTGGCAGTACCAACACTTATCTGCAGTTAAGAACTTCTGACTCTGGTCCAGGTTGCAAAGAACATCCCTCAAAAAGCAGCAACTGTAGCAGAAAAAAAGCTCTTTTTTTCCACAAGTACTGGGCTTGCAGCAACACTCCCTTGCAGCTCTTACTCCTGGTGTGTTTTTAGGTACATTTAAGCCTGCTGTGGCTACAGCGTGCCAGGACACATCCAGACGTGCCTCAACTAGAGGAGACACTACAGCACAAAGCCGAGCATGGGCAAACTGCCCAAGTGCTGCTTTTGCAGGCTGATTACTGCAGTCTGCACTGACACTGCTCTGTTATCACATCCCAATTCCCTCTTTAAAAGCTAACTTGAATTCTTTCTCTGTACTCTGAAGATGTACATTTATTCTTACTATGTATTCCCACATCCTGTCTCAAACTCCTGACTTATTCCCCTGCCTTGTTCCCTTCAAAATCTATTTTACAAAACAAATTATGATTACTGTTGGCCCTGTTACATCTACTCTGCTGTTTCACTAAAAGTACATGAACAAATACAAGTTTTAAGCTCTCCTAGTTCAGTCCACCTGAGCCAACCCATGCCTTCAGCCTCATCTTATTAGCACTAGTTTAGCTTCTAGAGCTTCAAAAGAAACACTGCTCACAGTTTCTTGGAGCAGAGTGACGTTTAGTACAGCTCTTACTTGTCAAACACAGCAGGAGCAGAACAAGCCTTTCTTTAAGATGATTTCTACCTTGGAAGTCCACAATCTACCGCAAGCTGATGTACAGAGGCACAGTAACTTTGCTCTTCAAGAATTTGAGAAAGACCATACCAAGCATTTAATACAAACACTCTGAAAAAGGTGATGTTTTGACAAGTTCAGTTTTTTATCATTATTTCTGCCAATAGCAGACCACCATTTTTACAAAATGAGGGAGATCACAGTGTCAGCTTCACAACAACAAAGCAAAACAACTTAGAATCTTCTATATTTATCAGATTTCTAATAAGGCAATAAGAATCCACACACACCCACTATACACACAATCAAGCTGCATACTTCAAAATTTAACATTAAACAATAATTATGAACTAACCAACAGTATTTTCTGTGAATAATTATACTGGCTTTACAAAGATAAAACTCTTGCAATAATCTATATTTTTGTCAGGCTACTCTATTTGCTGTTCTACGATCAACATAAGCTTCACTCCATTAATGCTTCAACAAAATATAGATTAGCCCATTGTTCCAAGATCTCAGATTACATTCAGGAAGGAGAATGACCAAAAAAACCCCAAAGTCTTGCCCATACCTCTTTCTGCTGCCGCTCCAATTCTTTCATTCGGATCTCCCGTGCCTCTGCCCGCGCCGCTCGCTTTGCTGCGAGTCTTGCTTCAGCCTGCAAACAGGAGCACAGCAATGAAATAAAAGCTGGACAATACGTGAAACACACTTGTTAAGCAGGGTATGAAATAGAGAGACTTGACTTGGCAAGACTGTAAACACATATGTAGGAGATAATTCCCTATTACAAGTAATGGCCCTGCCTTCCATAAGTTGTTATGCTTCACAGACAGGTAATACACCCCCGTGTAGGCACTACCCTCAGTTAGCAATTGTGTTTTAAAGTGCTCTGCCTTTCTTTAATTACTGTTTGTGGGGACAGAGACGGAACAGCAATATTTATTTATGAAAGGTGGGGTTTGTTCTTCCTTTTTTCCCCCATGGTGAAGTTTATTTTTTATTGATGAATTAATTTGATGACCAGGAAACAAACCATGTGCTGACACTGCACACATATACATGGGCAGGCAGTTAGGTAAACGCTGCTGTTCAGCATGGCTATGCACAACTGAGGCTGAAATGATGGAGACTGAGAAGTAGGGAACATGAGAAAATGCAGTAACTCAAAGTCTCCAGACATTTGCATTCATGTCCAAACCCCTCTGGAGTGGAAATCTGCCAGGAATGGGCCTCTCCGGAGATCTACAGTACTTCCTCATTTCAGCCCAGCTGGAAGAGCTGGAACATGCTATACAGTGACATTTAAAATGTTGTCTTTACTCCTAGACAAAGCTGTTGAGTCTTATAGAGAAAAATGTAAAATTTGCTCAGGCTTGACAACTGCAAGTAGTTCACTGAGTGTAATTCAGAACAGCTGAGCAAGGAGTGAAAGGCATCCCTCAGCCAGTCACCAACTCACCTGTGCCTGAAACATTTACTCTTAAGTACAGCACCAAATTTAACAGGAAAAAAACCACAACAATGTCAAGGTCAAGCATACAGAAAGTCAACACACCAGTGCTTTCAATTGCACTTCTAAACATAAGGAAAACCAGAAAAAAGGAAAGATGTATTTTTTTTTTCCACTTCTGTAAGTATATTCACCATTCAATCATGTGGGAAAGGGCCACAATCTTCATAACACAAAACAAAACATGGAAAAAAAAGCCAAAAAATGAGGAGTTTGGCTGAAACTTTCAGCTAACAGAACAGGCCTAATGACAATCAAGCACAAGCTGGTGTATGGGAGGATGAGGAGTCTTGCAGAGCTGTATATCTTAAAACCTCACCAACAATAATAAAATCCGAAATATATTGTCACTAGGCCAACATTTAAGTTCACATCACCCATCTTCTACAAAACATCACCACAAACACACCCAGTTCCCATATACTGCTGTTGCCTGGTTATCAACATTCTGCCCTGTTTTCCTGTGCTGCTGCTAGACTCCAACAGCGAGGCAGGCAGGCAGATGCCTTTTGACACCTATTGCAGCTCCCTGTGTTGCAAATACGGTCTATTTCCAAGAACCAAGCTTTTAATTCTTGCAATATAGACAACTGTAGCTTGAAAAGTTAATTTTAGTAACAGAAAAACCTTCACACAGGGCTCAAAATGCCCATGGGCAGGAAGAAAAAAAGAGTTGGTTCTGTGCAGAGCATTGCTCTCTCGTTCACTGCTTCAGTTTCAAGGTAATTGGCTCTGCCTTGGACGGAAACTCCAAAACACACCCAAGGTCTCATACCTAGAGCAAGATCTCCATGCTTGAGCCTAAAACCTGTCCCGTCTCGTCACTGCCGGGTGCTGTTACTTGCTGTGCAGCCAAATGACGGCAGGCTCCAGGGCGTAGGCATGTTAGCAGAAGTGTTTTCAAGGGACCATGGCTTCAAGAGTACTTGCCAACCTCAAGCAGTTTGTCAAAGAAACCACCCCACAGCCCTGCTGCTCCTGGGCAAATACTAGGCAGAATTGCTGCCAGGCAGCACTATGATATACTTGCAATGTTTGAAATGGTTTATGACATCAATACACTACAAGATGTATGCTAAAGGTAAGAAACCACACTATGATATTCACTTGATGCGATTAATTTCTGTTTCTTTTTGAGATAACTTTCAACACCTCAAGAAGCACTATGGTGGTATGTCACAACTGGTACCTCTGTAAATACAGGCCAGGGTCAGACACACAAGACCAGTCTAGGCTATTCATCACAAGAGGCTGCCAGGCAATTCATATGATACCAGGTAACAATCAGTGTCTTTTGCCAGTAGCCATTCAAAGGTAAGATGCACATACCCCAAGGAAGAGGAATCTTGCTCTGAGGACTCCAGTTCATTATTAACAATTTTCCAGTGAGAGTGGAACAGATACTATATCTTTTACACCTTACAATTTAGAGAGATATTCCCTCATCTCGAGATGTAAACTGCAAGTAAGCTTAAGAAACAGCACAAAGCGAATAAGCTTGAGTCCATATATTCATTTGTAAATCACACCTAATTTAGACAAATAATAACATCAGTGCAAACAATTAAGTGTATTTTTCTTTACGGAAAACAATGGGCCCCAAATTCTCCATAAGCAAAACACATCAAACAGTGTATCTGTAGCCAGAGAACGACAGAAACAAGTTTATTTTGGTGTTAACATTCTTGTAGATGTCATCCTTACCAATTTCAATAATCAGCTGAGCTTTCACATTAGAAAAAACAGCTGTCTGTGTGTAAAATTCAGACCTTGTACTTCACAAACATGTATCTTATTTCCCTTCTGTTGTCCTTGTATGATTAGGGTCAAAAGATTTACATGCTTGCTAGCTATGTTCCAGAATTATATATTCTCCAGAAGTAAGCACAGTATAAAATGAAATTAAGCCACTTGAAAATTGTAAGGGAGAAAAAAAGAAAAGTAATTAAAAAAAAGATCAGCAAGTTACTCTCAGGTCTCCCAGAGAACAAGGCTCATTGCTTCCTTAGATACCAATATCAACTGCAGCAAGTTAAATTAATTTTACTTTGTGCAGCATCGCACATATAAACTGCTGTTTATTAGGACACATTCCAGTTTCAAGTTCAATTTTTTCTGTTTCAGCTTGACAGTCCTCTGTCTCCTCAGGCAAAGCCAATTTTGAAACCTTCAAGACATGGAAGAGTAAAACCACATTTTCCCTTGGTGTCTTTGACTAACGGTGGCTAACATCTTGGAAGAAGCATATTTTTTATTTATGAACTTTTTCTTTCCATGACCACATGTCCCTTCAGCAATAAGTATCTTTCAATACTAAGAAGAGAAACAATATATTCTGGTTTCTTTTAAGTAACTTTTAGAATTCTTGTTTAAGGCATCAAATTCTGCCATCAGCATATACCCTGCTGGTACCTTTGCAAGAAGTTGACATAATGTTATTCCATCCAGAATACCAGTATTTTAAAGCAACTAATTTTTACCACATCAAAACAAAGAATTAGAGAATGAATTGGGCTGGAAAGGGTCTCGAGTGGTGTCCAGTCTACCCTCCTGTCCAAAACAGGGTCGGCATCAAATCAAATGTTGCTCAGGGCTTTGTCCAGTTGAAAACCAAGCCTGGTGACTCCACAGCCTGTCTAGGCTCCTGCTTCAGTGTCTGACCATCCTTACATCATGCCCCTGAATCACATCAGAAACTGCTCTCTTTCCTTTTAAAACCCACGATTTCAATATTCTGCCATGCACTCGTCCCTAAGAGCCTGGCTCTTGACTTCTTAGTAACCTCAGCTTGTCCATCAGAAGGCTGATGTTCCTACCATAAAGGTCTGCTATTCTGCATCAAACTCTGGAAGTAAACCAGCTGATACATTTTTACACATTGTCCTCAAAGGTGTCTGGGTACTATTTAAATGATTACACAGTTCACACAGTTACAGTTGTGGTTCCTGACAAAAACAAAGGCGATTTGTAAGAAACAGGCCATCTTCCCTAAAGGGTTTTTGAACCCACAGCAAAGTGAGACTACAGGTGACAAGAAATACACAAGGACAAAAACATTCTAAGTGCAACCATGTGCCCAATACAATAAGCAATAGTCTCTGATGGCATCAGCAATACCAACAGCTTTGAGGTAATGATTAAGTGTGAACCAAACAGTTGTATCAAATAACATTTACTTTGTTTCCTCACATAAGGTTGGTCAAGAAAGACTTAAAATGCTCTTACTCATCATCTAACTCCCTTTGTCACTTTCAGAAAACAGAAGCAGAGCTTGGGAATACTCACAGGTCCCCAGGAAACTCATTTGAGAAAGAGCAAAACCACACCCCTCAGTTGCACAAGTCCAGTATCTCATGTCACTGTTCCCAAACTCTACTTCTCTGAGGCTGTGCACCAGCCATTGGAGGGTGTTCATCAGCTCAACAGAACTGTATTATGCTATAATCAAGCCAGTTATCAAATAGTTAAATTGCCCTTCATGCTCCAATTCCTAGCACACTTCGGCTGATAGGCTTACTTGATCAGAATAATGTTATTTTTTTCCCCATATTCATGGGTGACAAATGTGGTATCACTCATGAGCTCAGAGGAAAGAAATGAATCAGGGCAGGGATGAGCCCACACCTAATACTTCACTCTGGACAATTTTATCAAAGTCATACTAGAAGTCTGGTAGTAACCTTATTGCCCAGCAAATTCTGCGAAGTCTAGCAGACAAACAGGAACTGTTACATACAAATTTTACTGGACAGAATTGTAGCTCAACTACTCATGTCAGTAGCTATCCCTCAGCAGGCACAACCATTAACACAATCTTCGCTGCCATTACAGGCTTTTAGACTAACACATGGGAGTGTGAGATTTATTAGGGATCTCTTCCTCAAAAGCTGAGGTGTGACTGAATTTGCCCAAGTTTGTCAAATCACACTCTTCGAAAGTCTTGGACTGTGTTTTCACATTAGTAGTTCTGTGCTATAAATAGCTTGATTTCTTGCACACTCTGCAAACAGCAACTTGAACTCCACATTTCTCTCACTCTGCTGACTAAACCAAACTAGGCTTTGCCCAGGTGACTTTGACCTTCATCCAGCCAAAGCACTTGCCAGAACTCAGACACAAGTCACCTCTAAGGGCAGCAGCAGAGACAGACACTGTAGCATGCAAGAGACACAGCTGACAACTGTGAAACCACCAATAAATTCACACAGACTTAAGAAATTCAGACAACAAAAGCTAAAACTAAAGTCTCTAGGTTGACAGCACAAATAACTGTTCCATGGATTCAAGATGAAGAAGAAAATATCACAAAGACTGAAGGAAGTAATCTTAAAATCATTTAAAATTTGCTAGTGACTCGGTGAGCAATACAGGTCTCACTCAAAAGTGACAGATCACTGACAAAACCAGAATAGAAATATGAAGACTAATTGCACTCCTGAAGCTTTTGTAACTTCCCTTTTAAGAAGTATTGCTTATCTGACAAGGAGAGCTGGAAGCTTCAGCTGTACTGTGCACATCATACAAAAAACCAGCCTCCTTAAGGGGCTTTTGTCCCTATGTGCAAAACAAGAGGAGATGGCAACTACAGTGCCAAGATGAACATGGAAATGCAAACCAGCTGAAAATTCATCACCTTGACTTATGTAATGCACTCAAATACTACAACTATACATCCTGCTTTTTTTGTCTTTTTATTGCAGTTGTTCAGAATGATTTACAGGCAACAAAACCCTTAAACAAGTATTACTGTTGCACTGCAAAATGCCTGTGGCTTTTGTTGGTCTACTTGCTCAGCTCTTGACACTCCTGCTTAAGAGTCACTTTTAAAATAAAAATGCAGTCCTGTGCAGCAGCAGTAATCTACTCTGCCTTAAGGAGTTCAGTGTGTTTAGCTCTAAATAGGGCAAAAATGAACAGGGTGTATCCTGATCCACTACCAAAGTACAACTATATCTGAAAAAAAAATCCAAACCAGATGTCTAATATCAGCAGGAAAGAGCAAGAAGCATCTACTGCTGTTGGCATTATGAGGCAGTGGTGAGAAGTGGGAATACAAGATCTGCAACTGCTAAGAAATTACCTCCACAGCCCTCCTTTTTCAATACCACTCAGCAAGAGGAGGCAAGGTCTGGTTGCACCCACAGCCAGTGCTGCTGGGGACGGCGAATAACACACAGTGGTTACGGAAGTGATGGCTTCCGGACCCTGAGCACAGCACTGGGGAAGCTACACACTCAATTTCATTTTTATGAGAGAATTACTTAGGTGACTGTTAGGCAGAGGCTAATGACATACATCCTGAAGGTGTGCATTCTCAGGACTTTTCCCTTATAAAATGCCCAAGAGTTCATTGTTTGAATGGAAGCCCTAAGAAACAGCCAACAAAGTCAGGAAATTATGCTGCTTTTTTGAGCAGTGAAAAATGACTGTTGACTTGCCACACAGCGACATACATAAGAGTTTTCAGTCTATACAAAGCATCCCTTAATTCCAACGTAGTCAAAATTATCTGCTTCTAAGACTAGTAATCAAAGTCGGTATCATATTTTTTTTTGTAGAGGACTGAAGTGTTAGTTTGCCAGAACCAAACCATACTCTCTGTGCTCTGACCTCACTGTCAGAAAAGCTTCAGAACACAAGTCTGCCCAACTAAATTATACCTAATCACTATATGCAACTACTATTGTGTATTTCTGCAATAACTATTCTCAGGCTGACTTGAACTCCTTGCCAACATGCTTAAGATGTAGCCAGACAGTTGTTTTTGGAAAGGCAAGTATCATTTTTCATGACTGATCATGTCCCATTCCAATATTCTGCACATAAAGGGTTTCCCTAAAATGTTAGACAGCTGTTCACTCCATTTATTCAAGTCATGCACTTCATCGGACAAAAGAAATTTGATAAAGTTTATTGTATTATATGGAATTTACAAACTGTTTAGACAAGCACCTGATTTGCAATATTCTTGTAACACAGCTGACCAACTCATCTCTCCAATGAAACAACTGCTAACCTATGGCAATGTTTTTCCCATCTCCACTTGAGTAACAAGTGACCTAAACCAGCAAGCTTCAGGAGCTCCACCGTGTGCATCATGTGCTCCTTAGCATCAAAACAAGAGCCTCTCTAAATGGCTTCTATGTTTAGAGGCCAAACCAGTATATTTACCTGACATTTTTTGCATCTGAGTTAAATACAAACATACTCTGAACCACTTAATCATGAGCCTATGAATCATGTAGGGCTCAGCCAGTCCACATCCTGTGTAACTCCTCACCTTTCTCTTAAATGCAAATCAGTATTAAAAGGCAGCACGTTCATGAACTTTAGCCTACACATAGACATAAGGATTCCCTTTCCAGGTACTGGAGTCACTGGTTAGATAGCCCATAATGGGCCTGTCTAACATCTCCCCAGTTCCTACATGACAGTGAAGAACCTGGGAGTGACAGTTGATGTCAACAGATGACTCGTTAATATTTTATGGTCACACGGGACTCTTTTGAAACTTTCATTAGAAAATATCTAACAGGTTCAGTTAGCAGATCTGCTCCTATACCAAAACGAGCACCAAGTACCTTACGTTTTAGTCTCAGATTTTTAAAAGAATGGCTTTGAGAATTCCCCGTACTTCAAAGAATTATCTGCTTTGTGCAGCAGTCGGTTTTAAGTACCTCACCCGCCTCCACAGAGCAGCTGTCAATGACACACCGTGCCCAGGAGACCGGATCCCAAGCGGTACAAAGTCCCCAGCCGCACTCCGAGTGCCCCGACCACCAGCTACGAGCCGGGGCAGCTCCGCGGGAGCCTCGGAGCGCGGCTGGGACGGCCGGGCCAGCGCGCGGAGCGCCGGGTGTGCGGGCGGCCGTCCCTGCTGAAGGGAAAAGCCCCGCTGCTCCTCTCCCGCGGCTGCCCGCGGGCTCGGCGCGGTTACAACGCCCCATACGAAGGGGCTGCGGCTGGTGCTAAGCGTGCTGTTCCCGCCACCCCGCCGTACCTGCTCCCGGGCGGCCGGGCTTAGGCAGTCGGCTGTCGCGTCCATGGCTGCGGCCCCGCTTCCAACGGCCGCCGCTCCGCGCTAGAGGAAGCCGCTCGGCACGGCACGGCCCGGCCCGGCCCGGCACGGCACGGCGGAGAGGGGCGGGGCGGCGGCGGGGCCGGCCCCGCGGCAAGCTGCGGGCACACGCCCGGCTCCGGGCGGGGAGCCCGGCGGCCACAGGCAGCGCGCTCGGAGCTGCTCTTCGCGTACCGGCGCT
>WBNH01011876.1:107057-147344 GCA_013401255.1 Urocolius indicus
ACCGGCACGCTTCCGCCGCTCCCTGCCGGGTTTTACACCAGAAATCCCCACCAGGCCCGTGCCACGGCCTTCCGTTAAGCACTTTGTATCGGGGAGAGCAATTCTGAGCAAGGTTTCAGAGCTCGCAGCCTCCTCCTTAAGCAGAAGATAGCCCGAGCGACAACCACACCGTGCCCTGCTCAGTGTACGTTCGTTCTCCAGCTGTGCATCCAAGCTGCTTCTCCCAGCACGATGGAAAAAAAAACAACATTAAAAGCGCTTGAACAGATGCTTATAAACAGACAGTCACAGCAACCAGGGTTTGCTTTACAGAAACACACCACATAACTGTTGATGATGTAGGGCTGTGTTATGTGGAACTGAAACAGGTTATCAACGCTGGATATGCTGGTGTTGGGTTTATTCTTTAAGGAACAGCACTACACTCTCAGCAATAAAAATAATGGAGCAAAAGAAAAGGCTGGAGGGGGGAAGAGTACCTAATGGGGTCAAAGTACTGCAGAAGAGCAATCGGGAGCAGTAGGTGGACCAAAAAAAAAACCAAACCCACCACCCACAAAAAAATAAAAAGATCATTCTATATTTTAAAAGGTCTCTTGTGATGAGACGGCTGAGCCTAAAACACACTAAGGGAAAATTCAGATGGATTAGAAGGCAAAAACTGTTTTTAAATGGCACTAAATGTGACAATACCCCAACAACAACTCAAGGCAGGAATCTTGGCTCCACAAAAATTAGTGACATGTCTTGGTTCCACCCCCACCGCCCCGATTTCACTAAAACTACGTACACTCCTCCCCAGGTGCACATAACTGACCCCCTAGCAGAGCCATCAGGGCAGGGAGAGCTTCCGAAACTCAAACAGCTCATGTTAACCACTGCAATTTTGCAGCAGCAACAATAGAACACAGAGAGTCATCTCTTCCTGGCACCGGATTTTCTCACTTCGCAGAGACAAGCAGAACAGGTTGCTCGTAGCAACTCAGCCCTGTGCTCACTGCTTCCTGGTCGGCTGGCACAGGTTGGGGAACCCTGTGAAGCCTCCACCCAGCAACCGAGCTCAGCTGCCAGTCCCATATGGAGAAGCTGGGCTTTTTCACACTGGAAGAGCATGCACTGTCATGCTGATGGTATTTTAGCTGATTTGGAAGCACTGGCATTATTTAACATTTGGATGAAATACTTAAACTGGATTCATTGACAGCCTTGAGACCCCAGACACATCCTACTGTCCCTACAAAGGCCAGGCATGTTTTGTTTAAGGCATTAAGGATGCCTCACTTGCACTTTGGCCCTGGGAGAAATCCTGCTTAACCAAGGGGAAGCTTTGCATTTGTAAAACAGACTGAGGTTTTACTTAAGTCACAGAATGGTTACTTCAATGTGTGTATGAATTATAAAGAAAACAGATATAGAAATAGTAGGATGTTCCCAGGAAGCAAAAACATAACAACATCTCAAAGGCTTTTGGCTTTTAATTAGAAAAAGTTAGGCTTAAGCTACTGTGAAAGTTGGTAATAGGAGATTCGGTGATACACTATAGCCTGGTGTTAAATATCCACATAGCAATCCTGCTAGCTGGACGGTATGACAGGTATGCCTGCATAGCAAAACACATGAAATAAAAGGGAAGCCAGTCTATAGCCTGCCTAGCACACTTTATAGGTGGTCAACAATCAGTATAGAGACACATCTGTAAATCTGTAATATGTTTAACATATACCCATTTCATCCCCTGGTATGGCTTCTACAGAAATCAGGAATCAAGCCAATGTAACAGGATCAGGAAAACACCTTCCTATTCAGGTGGTATAGCATACAGCCCTAAATCCATTATTTGAGGCTAATAAAGTCCTTGTCTGCTAAATTTCCTTTATCCTCCATCAGTAAGAGCAAAGAACAACAGAAATCTGCAATAACTGAAGCAAGCCCCTGGCCTGCCCTGCAGCAGTTTCTGCCCCAGCTGTCTACTTTGCCAGGAGACACATCCCCAGCACTGGCAACCTCTCTGCTCCGCCCTGCAATGCTGAGCAAGTCTGTCTTTTTCTGAACAGCCTCAAGTCCAAGAGAAGTTATGCCCTAATTCCCAGATACTGCTCACCATTTAATTTTGGTGCAAGAAACAGTATCAAGCATTGCAGAAATCCTCAAGTTGTAACAGATATGAGGGCACCACTTCTAGGCTATGACAGCTCACTCCAAGGTAGCTGGGGGCCAAGCACTGGAGTTAATTCTTCAGGAAAAATATTGTCTCTTCAATAGAGGAGAGTGATGTTAACCTAGTAAAACTGAAGCATCATAACAACTCAGCATGACAAAGTATGTATGTTGTCATATTAGCTTAAAATAATCAATTTGCTCTGCTTTTCTCGGTTAATGAGAATTAACCACCTCTTAAGTTCACTCGCGACACTTCCCTCTATCTTGCCCATCAGAGGAAAGGGATCAGACAAAATAGAGACAAATTCTGCAAGTAAACTCCTGGCTATGAGGTTGGTGCTGTTGAGAAGGTTTTGGTTTTTATGACAATAGGACCCTCTTTGACAAGTGTAATTTGATAGGGTAGGATGGAATACACTTGTCTCCGAGGGGCAGTGGAATCTTTGGGAATAGGCTGGCCAACTTGGTAATGTGGGCTTTAAACTGAAGGACTCAGGGTAGAGGTGCAAAACTGCAAAGTATGAGCCATCCCATTCAACGGTGAAACAAGTCACAGCAGCAAATCTAATGATGAGTGCTTCTCAGCTGCACATGATGATGAGGTGCAAAAGGCTGACCACCCTGAGAGAGTAACTGTGGAGGTTCCTCTTGCACTCATCCAGGCAAACCTGTGTGCCCAAGTAAGCTCCTGCGTTGCCTGTACACCAACAGGAACAGCATGGGGAATAAGCAGAAGCTGGAGATGTGGGTGTGGATGCAGGGCCNTCATCCAGGCAAACCTGTGTGCCCAAGTAAGCTCCTGCGTTGCCTGTACACCAACAGGAACAGCATGGGGAATAAGCAGAAGCTGGAGATGTGGGTGTGGATGCAGGGCCATGATCTCATCGCAGTTACAGACACATGGTGGGACAGTTCCAATGACTGGAGCACAGCCATGAATGGCTATGTGCTATTTAGGAAACACAGATCAGCAAGGGAGGGGGGATAGAGTTGCTCTCTGGGTGAGAGAGCAATTAAGAGTGCATGGAGTTCTGCCTGGGAGGGGATAAGGGGTAAGTTGAATATTCAGCAGTAAGAATTGAGGGGCAGGGTAGTGTCGGTGATACTGTCATCCTAACAAGGGTGGGGGTGAATAGAGGGCACCAAGTAAGAGACTGGTGTGGTGCTTCTTTGCTGGCTGGTCCAAACAATGACATGGTGCCACCTCCTACAAGCTCAAAACCAGTGTAACCTTACAAGTAAAAAAAAAAAAAACCAAAAAACCAAACCAGGTAAAGTAGGTAAGAGGCTTGTGTGGATGCAAAAGAAGCTACTGGAAAAACTCAAGGGCAAGAAAGAAGTCTATGGAAGGTGGAAAAAGGAGCTGCTTGCTTTGAAAAAGTATAGAAATGTTGCCAGAGTATGTAGGGATGAAACTAGGAAGGAATTAAATCTGGAAATGGAAGTAAAGGAAAACAAGAAGGACTTCAAGTACATCAGTAGCAAAAGGAAAACCAAACAGAATGTGAGCCTGCTGCTGAACAGGGAGGGCATCCTGGTAACAGAGGCAGAGAAGACAGANAGCTGCTTGCTTTGAAAAAGTATAGAAATGTTGCCAGAGTATGTAGGGATGAAACTAGGATGGAATTAAATCTGGAAATGGAAGTAAAGGAAAACAAGAAGGACTTCAAGTACATCAGTAGCAAAAGGAAAACCAAACAGAATGTGAGCCTGCTGCTGAACAGGGAGGGCATCCTGGTAACAGAGGCAGAGAAGACAGAGCTACTGAATGCCTTCTTTGCTTCAGTCTTCACTCTAAGGCTGGCTCTCAGGAAGCCCAGTCCCTGGAGGATTGTGTAATAGTCTGGAGAATTGAAGACCTTCCCTTGGTGGATGAGGATGGAGTTAGAGATCCATTAGGCAAGCTGGACACTCACAAATCAATGGGTCCTGATGGGTTGCACCCACAAGTGCTGGGGGAGCTGGCTGATGTGATTGCTAAGCCACTCTCCATCATTTTTGAACAGTCATGGAGGACAGCTGAGATGCCTGAGGACCGGAGGAAGGCCAATGGCACTCCAGTCTTCAAAAAGGGCAGGAAGGAGGACCTGGGAAACTACAGCCCAGTCAGCCTCACACCTCCATAGAATCACAGAAAGGTAGAGGTTGGAAGGGACCTTTAGAGATCATCCAAGTCCAATCCCCTGCTAAAACACGTCCACCAAGATCAGGTCACTCAGGAATGTGTCCAGGTGAGTTTTGAAAATCTCCAGAGAAGGAGACTCCTCACCCTCCCTGGGCAGCCTGTGCTCCCTAATCCTTACAGTAGAACAGTTTTCCCTTATGTGTGAGTGTAACTCTTTGTGTTCCAGCTTATGTCCATTACCCTCTGTTTTGTCACTCGAGAAAACAGAAAACAAGTGCTGCCCATCCTCTTGACAAATACCTTTTAAATACTTCTAAGTGCTAATGAGATTCCCCCCCACCCAGTCTTCTCTTCTCTAGGCTGAACAGTCCCAAGTCTCACAGCCCTTCCTCATATGAAAGATGTTCCAGTCCCCAGATCATCTTGGTAGCCCTAGTTCCATCTCTGGAAAGGTGTTGGAGCAGCTCGTCCTGGGTGTCATCTCTAAACACACAAAGGAAAACATAGCTATTAGGGGAGTCAACACGGATTCACCAATGAGAAATCCTGTTTGACTAACCTAATAGCCTTATATGATGACATAACCAGCTGGCTAGTTGAGGAAAGATCAGTGGATGTCATCTACCTTGACTTCAGTAAGGCTTTTGACACTGTCTCCCATAACATCCTCATTAGAAAGCTCAGGCAGATGCTGAAGGGAATGGAACATCTTTTCTTAGGAGGAAAGGCTGTGAGACCTGGGGCTATTTAGCCTAGAAAAGAAAAGACTAAGGGGGCAACCTCATAAATACTTACAAGTACTTAAAGGGTGTATGTCAGGAGGATGGAATAAAACTTTTTTCTGTTATCTCCAGTGACAGGACTTGGGGTAACAGACACTAGCTAGAACACACAATGTTCCATTCAGACAGAAAGAAAAACTTTTTCCTGTGTGATCTGATGGAGGTGAACCTGCTTTAGCAGGTTCCATCCGGGACTGGATGATCTCTAGAGGTCCCTTCCAATCCCTACCATTCTATGACTCTATGAAATCTGTACAGTATTTGTAGTATCTGCTACTTGGAAGATACAGTAGAAATATGAGTATTTCCTATATAAGGTATAATTTACTAAAGACTCCAATACACACCTTTTTCTGCTTCTTTTCCAATTTAGAAGTCAAGGTGTTGGTTTTTATTTAGTTTACTTGAGGATGCACTTCATACCTACATCAGGATAAATTCAAACACACAGTGTGCTGTGGACCTGCTGGGTAGGAACAGAAGGATCAGGAGCTCTTTTTAATACCAGTAAACACGAAGCTGCTAGGAATCGAAACACACAGTGCAGCATGTCTGGATTGATTTTATACAAAGAGAGGCCCATTTTGCTTAGATTTCCAAGCAGGTCCTGACAGTTTTCCCAAGAACAGGAAAGTATACCCACTTACACACTCTCTTCCTCATCCTTTCTGGCACTTGACAGTTCACTGGATTCTTCCCACACCACTAAATAAACAACAAGTGCATACAGTTCTGTAACTATAGGACCTAAGCCACAATCTAGGAAACCAGTGATGCATCTTGTACTTGATTGTTCACCAAAGCTACTTAACATTTTAAAACTAAGAAGAGTTAGCTCTCAGTCTCTGTCATTTTTACTACTGCTATATAACTTGGGAGAGCAGGAAGGTACTCAGCACCTAGAGAATGTTGTCTGAAAGTGAGTGTTGGCCTATTTTATCTTTTTTTACCCCCTCACTTACAAACATGCAGTGTCATATCTCCCCATACTCAAAGACAGCCAAAGGATCTGAACCTCTGCTAAATACAATGAATTCATTCTAAGCAGGAAGAATGTTTAAGATGGAAATATGCATTACATGTAGTACAATGCTAATTGAGCATAAGGAAATGGGTAACAGGAGAGACTGAAAAGGGGGAAATGTCGACTGACATTTTCATAAACCTGGAGAGTTAACTGTGAGTTTACTCTATGTTCTTGCAAGCAGAAAAAAAATTATGACAGGTCAGCAGCTCAGATTCTGATGACAGACTCCTTATCTCTCCACAGCGAACACACCTCACCATTCCAAACATGCATATACAGAAATGCATTCCTCCACAAACTCAAGCCTAAACCATAAAAATCAGTTTAACAGAACTGCGGTCCTTTACACCCCTACCTACCAAGGTGTTGCACCAAAAGGAAGAGGGAAAGATCATATAGTCATCATTGAAGTATGTCACAGTCATTGATAACGAAAACAAATTACCAGGAAGCCTGGACTCTAACAGCTCACACCCAACTGATAATTTTTGTCTTCAGGGTGTGTTGGGCCAGAGGTAGTTTAAGAGGCATGGAAGCAGAGATTCAAGCAGCAATAAGGCCAGCAAATCTTTATAGATAGAGCACACTGGTTCCAGCTTGCCCCATTCCAGTATTAATTCTCAAGCAACACCAGCAGCTCCTTCCCAAACACTATCTGGCACCTACCTATGTAACTCCACTGACTTCATTTGTATCTAAGAAAAATAAATTGTATTGTGGATTTATTTTATTCTCTTCACATAGTATCTCTTAGAGTTTCAGTTATGTGATACATTTATTACAGGCCTTTTAAACAGCGGGAACATAGCAAGTCTTTTTTGTGGAGAAAAATATGGGAAAGTGCATCATATAAGAATAAAATATTGGTTACACCCATCCAAAGTCACAAAGGCAGAAAAAATTATGCATGAGTCTTACTTCATCATCCCTGTCTGCTGTGGGCATCCTGGCACTCTTGCAACTCAGCTGGCAAAGTTAACAAAACCTCCTTGTAAACTGTAACCAAGGCAATGAACTTCCAAGTCTACACAACAAAGTACTTAGGAAAACAGTGTCCGGTTTTCATCACCAAAATGTACTGCCAGTATCAACAAATTATTTTCTGTTGAGGCTAGAATGCGACGCAGCAAGGAGGAGGAAGGAAACTACTGAATCTGGAGCAAGTGCTTCTCACCACACTGGAGTCAGACAAACGGAATCAAGCTAGTGGGGAATTTGGAAGACCCTTAGGTAGCCTATCCATAGTAAGTTTATCATTCAGCTCAGAGAATCCATTCAACCTCAAAACTTAACAGTAATGCCATTGTCAGCATTTCGATGTCAGGTATATTAATGCCTTGCTACTATTAGAAAGCTTCAGAAATTTGAAATACAAATGTATGAAAAGTTACGTGATCTTTCTGTTTTAGAATAAATAGATTTAAGGATAGTTCCCACAGCCAACAAATTCCTGACTTCATCTTTAACTTTTTTGGTTCTTCACTTAATAATGGGAAAAAAAACCCCACCCATGGAATTTTAAAAGATCAGACAAAAAAAACCCCTGAGGTTTGGTTAGGAGTATCTCACAGAACCTGTATATACAAACATCTGTGTAAAAAGAAAAAATGATCCAGTAAGAGACTTCCACTTGTAGAAAAGTGCCTCTGCTGGTGCAGTCTTGTATTAGGCTTTGCCATCTCCCAGACTATACCTCAAATCTGATCAGCTTTAAAGAGTTATCAGCTGCATGAACCATTTCCACGATGACTGCAAATTTTGTGAACTGGAAAACTTACAGTACTTTCAAAGAATAATCTGCAGAAGGGCAGAGGTTTTGCACTTCAGTCCTACCCCACCATTAGGGATATTAGGTGGAAAACCACAAGCAGCATTGGAAAACTCTGGGAATACCACAGTTACCGCAGCAAGCTCTCCAACAAGTAAGCAAAAGGCAACCAACATCCAATTCCCAGCAAAAGCCAATTGAACAAATTCAGACTTATAGCTAAATATAATTATGGTTTCAATTTAATTATTTGACTACATTTGTTAGAGAGAACAAACTGCTACAGTAACTTAAATATAGGATGATCATGTCTTTACCTTAAGATTCTTTGTAAACAGTGGAGAATGTTATTATTGAGCACCTTAGGAAAAAGTCAATCGTTTACCTTGAGATGTAGCCAATTTTCCCACACAAAGGGGATAATAAGGACATCTACACAGGAAAACTGACCAAAAGAATTGGTATACTGTTTCCCATTACCACTCTGACTGGAATATAAACTTATTTTTCTGAATTAGACTCATTCACACGATGCAATCCTGAAAAGACTGAAGTCTGGTGGGAGATCAAATGGTAAGCTTTTTCACTGAAAGCTTTTCTTGCAACAGTATTCCAAGATTGATTTCTTAATTTTGTTTTTCAAGCTTCTTAGAATGCCAGAGCTTTGTTGTTCTATTTTATTTCCCAAGAGCTGGAGTAGGAAGTAGGAACAGGCAGAGGCTTCCCTCTGACATGCTGATGGTGCTGTTGTGAGCCATGTTTAAAGTCAGCATTCTTGGTCTTCTTGCTTAACATTACGAGGCAAACACTGGGGAGAGGAGGATGGGAAGAGACTCATGACTAATCAGAAATTTGCACATGAACATTGTCCACTTCAGAGACACATTTACTTATGTGTTTGCCAGGAAACCCATCGCAGAGATATAATTTAAGCACGTGACCAGAGCCCATAAAGTCTTGTTGACACAGATTTTTTTTCTGTCCCTAAAGAAAGAGAATGTTTATTCTGCCAAATGCTGCAGTGAACAGCATGTACAGCTCTACAATGTAAGAGACAGTCAAGGACTTATGTCTTCATAAATTATATTGCTATGCAGTTATAAGAGGCTGCTGCTAAAAATACAGTCTAAACAATAGCTGAACTTCATCATATGCTTGCATGGATTACCAACGTAAATCCTGCCACAAGAAATTGATCTTAAAACATCTGTTAAAAGAAGTATCCTGTAACCATTTCCACTGATCACAGCAGTTGTTTAGAGGCATTTATTACAGTAGCAAATGGGTTTTCTGTTTGTTTCCTCCCCCTTTCCTCTTGGGGTTTAAATGTTACATTGTTGTAAAATTTACTAGTTCCCATAGCCAACAGGTCTGCTGCCTTGTCATGTACCTTCACCTGCTCATCAGTAATAAAGACATTCAGTGGCTTGTGCCTGGTGTGATCTCAGTGGCAGTGTTGGGTTCCCCTTGTGTACTAAGCAACCTGTTCAGGTGCAGACAGGTTAGCTACAAACTGGATTCCACTTGAACATGCATCAGACTTGTGGTAAAAGGGAAAGGAGAAGTGCTCGAAGCATGTCCTTCAGTTCAAACAAATCCTCTTTGTGAGGAAACGTTGGACAGTTCAAATGTGCTCAAGAGACAAGATTCAGAAGAAAAATTACAGCATTCTAGGCAAACAGGCAGCATGAAGTAGAGAGACAGCAAAAGGAGGCTGAAAATACTGTGCAGCAAACAAAGCTCACAGTGGGATATGAAGAACACATCACATAGGTTAAATAGGTGATGTATATAGAACAAGAGAGCACAAGAGGAAAGGGAAATAAGATACCAGTAAAATTTGAAAATCAGAAAGAGTGGGGAAAAAAACCAACCCATTGTCACAAAGGCACAGGAGACAGGCAACAAAACCTGAGATACAAGATTTAATAGCCATATTCCCGTTTCTGTACACAAACAGTTCCACACCAGTCGAGTGATGAAACTGAACAGCTTCTAATGCTGAGACAAATTGTATCATCCTTTGGAAATGGTGTAAGATTGGAACTGCTGTTATTTCGGTGTCACGCTAATGTGGGACTTTTCCATTTTGCAATAGGTCAGAACAATTTGTCTCAAAGTTTCAGTAGGAAATTTTTGAAAGGCTTCATGCCAAGAACTACTCAGTGAAGTTGCACAGGTCTTTGCCATCTACTTAGAAGCAACTCAGAATTCCAACTGTGCTTCAGTTTCTTGTCCAGAGAATAGCAATTATATGTCCCTCTGAAGGAAAAAAAATAAACAAATACAAGTAGTATTTTGAAATCTTCAGACAAAACACACTAGAGATTTTATGCCAGCAAAGCAATTGAGAAACTACAAGAAAAAAAACCCAAAACTTTCACATAGCTACTGCAATTGTGTTTACTGGGTATACAGGAGAGCACACAGGAAGCAAATGGCTCTGTTTCAGAATTTAGCTTCTGGGAGCAACTTGCATAGCACAGCAGCTCTCTGCAGACAAGACCAACAGCCCATGAAGTGCCTGCAACTCAGAAGCACTGACTGCAGAAGAGAGATCTTAATACTGTCAGTATAGCAGGCACTTGCTAAGTCTGGCACAGTTACGATACAGACTTCTCTCTACTTTTACAAGAAAGGAAATAATATTATTTACTAGTAACGCAGCACTAAGAGTTCCTGAAAAAAGTAAATAAATTTTAAAAAAGAGTTAAATGTTTTACAGAATGAGTCCTCTTCATATAACAATGTTCTAATTTGTAGAAGTATGAAGTGAAGCAATAGCCCACCCAGTATATCCGAGGAGTCCTGTTGATTAATTATTCCATATAAAAAGACCAAGAATAAACTTCAGGCTTGCTTAAACTGGCCTGAAACCCACCAGAGGGAGCAGCAATCAAGCAAAACATTTGTGTGTGTGTGTGTGTGTGTGTGTTTCTAAACAGACAGCACTTCCATCACACAAAGACAGTTCCTTGAATTTTCAGTATAAATGTTTAATTACCTGACCAGTCACTAAAGATGTGGATTAAAATTATTAGCACCTTTTAATCTGACCTTGGGATAACAAAAAGGCTAAGAGGATAAGCAGAAGGTATATTCCTCTGTATTCCAATGAGGACACAGTAATTCAGCCTTCAATTATTACCCTTACACCACAAATGCATTACAAGCATCTATGCAAAGATGCAAACCAACAAAGGTGACATGAGGTGGGGATATTTTGAATTTCTGTTAAGTTTACAGATCCCCTAGATCCAAGAAAACCACATCTCCTAGCTAACTTTATGCTGACAGCAATTCCTGTTTTGTATCCTCACCCACTACTAATGGTTTTGAAGTACTCCAACAAAACTCACATTTTCTTCTTTTACTACTGCTTTTCAAAAGGTAACAACTTCTGCATTCAGCATCACTTCAACACAACAGAAAAAAACCCTCATATTGAGTGGTTTGAAAAGGTTCACAATATTGTTTCTTGCAGGCTCCCACAACTGTATGACAGCCCTGTTTTTAACTGAAAGAATAGAAACAAAGACAACAGCAAGGTGCTCCATCGACAGTTAAATGTTTTTTTAAGTAGGAGCACCTCAGAGCTCAAAGCAGAAGCTGGAGACTCAACTAAATGCTTGATTAGAGGCAGAACTTCCCGTATCACTTATCTCCTACCTTCCAGCCCAGTATTTCAAGACTTACTAATAATTGATTGCCTTTTATTAGTGAAGAATAGGAGCTGTGAAGAGAACATTCAACTACAAATTACAATAAAGAAGACAGATTGCCAGAAGACTTTTGACAGAAGAATATTTTCACAGAATCATTTTAGTTAGAAAAGACCTTTAAGATCATCAAGTCCAACCCTTAACCCAGCACAGCCATGTCTACCACTAACCATGTCCCTCAGCACAACATCTACACAGCTTTTGAATCTATCCAGGGATGAGGACTCCACTACTTCCCTGAGCAGTCTGTCCCAGGTCTTGACAATCCTTTTGATGAAGAAATTTTTCCCTTGACATCTAAATCTCCTGTGGTGCAACTTGAGGCTGCTTTCGTATCTCGTTGATTGTTGCTTTGGAGAAGAGACAACGTAAGGTCCCCTCTGAGCCTCCTCTTCTGCAGGCTAAACAATTCCAGGACCCTCAGCTGCTCCTCATGAGATTTGTGCTCTAGAACAGCTTGGTTGCCTTTCTTTGGACACACTTTCTGATAGGCTTCATTCTTTTCACACTTCAAAGTGATCATCCTACGTGGACCAATGAAGTGCAGCTGAGCAAGTCACCCTTGCAGAAGCCACTCCACCAGCCAGCTACAATCCACCCCGTGCCAGGGAGCCAGGCCCCACACAGCCTCTGCTTGGATAACGGCTCCCTCAGGCTCTGAACCTGACAGTGCAGTGTCTGATCAGCCTGTGCAATAAGGCTAAGGCATGAGGCTGCCAAGAGTCCCACCATTTGTTTTTCTAGCAGCTCCTGGATGTTCCATTCAGATTTCTTCTCACTCTCTCCTGTATTTTTGGTTACTGCTCTCCCTTCCCAGGTTTCTCCCTCTGGGATGATTCACAGCAACCTCAACAGATATTTCATTATATACACACATCTGAAAAAAAGGGGGGGAAAAGTAAGACCTGAATTTAATTGAAACTATGCTTTAAATCATAAAAGAAGGAAATGATGATTTTACATGTATCAGCACAGTGTCTAGCAAGCCAATACCACAGACAAAAAAAAAAAAACAAACAAAAAACAAGCCAACCCATTTTTACGTGTTCTGGGTTCCTTCGGAAACACACCTTACACACATCAGTTGCTCCGACACACTTTAATAAAAGCTCTGACCGCCCCTTGTGCTTCCATCACTTTTTCTTCTGTATGCAGAATTACCTGGAACCACAGCCATACAAACCAGAACTGGTTTTAAAGGCTTGTCTGCCAGACAATACAAGATTGCTAGTAACCGCTCAAGAATGTTAATGTCAGATATTAATAACCATAATACAGCTTACTACTAAAGCTATAGTAAGTTTTTAGGTTGTATGAAAGAAAGCAACACATAACAAAGTTACATACTAGAATAATTTCTATTTATTTTCTTAGCTCTGACAGTTCACATTTCATGGAGTGTAACATTTCAGAAAAGATTCACAGCAACTCCTCCAAAGCTTTTATGCTGCTTACCGCCATGTCACTTTGCATGGTTTAAACCCTTGTACTATCTGGCCAACTAAAATTTGGAGAGAAAGCCCCCAAAGCCTTCCATGTTGTCAGATGCAATGACACTTTAACAGGTAGCAAATTTCTCTGGCTCAACAGAAGCAATTAACCAGGAAAGTAGGGCTGCTCCTTGAAACCCAAGACGCTATCTGAAAGGAAAAACATCTCCTGGAGGTCACTGAGGATTCCTTGTGACCTTTTGCAGATACAGATAAATCCATCAGTTTGTCCAAATGTCCACCTGCTCTCCTTGGCAGTTCATGAGGATAGTGTGCCAGTGTACAGTTGTGTAGTACTCATGTCACCTGCACTACAAGCAGTGTGCTGATAGAAATGTAAGCTTGCCAAGCCACTTCCAAAATAATCAATCAGTTGAGATTCAAGGGCAGGAACAGCAAACTTATTCAGCTCCTCACTGCAAACACCAGTGAAGCACATAGCACTACATGGCCATTTTAAATGACTCCTCAAAAGATCTAAGAATCAAAATACTACCTAAAAAACTAGATGAATAAGATAGAGCTGCCACCAGTACAAACTGAATCATGGAAACACTTATTTGTCTTTAGCTCCAGCATAAATCTTTTGTTAGAAATGTATTTTAAATACACTGTACATAATCTGCAGATACTGCATGTGTCTTCAAAGGTGTGTAAATACAGCATACGGCTTGGATACACTCCATCTACAAGTAACTGAGAAAGCCTACTTTCACCTCGCAAAAGCATTTATCACTACTGTAGGTCTAGCCAGTTCTGAGGAACAGAGTCATAAGCTATTTATACGCAGAGATAAAGGTGCCAAAAAAGGATTTAAAAAACCCCAACCACTCCCCTTGAGGTCATCAAGCCTCAGTCTGTCTAGGAGATGTAGTGTTCCTGCTACACAGACAGTTCCTCATATAGCTAGCAAAGAACAAGCTGAGTAAAGATAACCCAGGGAGAGATGCACTGTTTGTCTGAAAAAAACATTTAAATAAGTGAAGAGAGAAGCAAGAAGTGCTCAGTACTTGGTCAGCATATGAATGCATTCAGCTCAGTACACTATGCATTAATTAATGGCCAGTTTAAGATTTCCTCTAAATAAAATATGTGAAGCTGCAAGATTTTACACCATTACACTATTAATGAAACAGTCACTTCACAGCGGACTGCAATCTCACAAAATCACATCACCACTCCACTCATACAGGGGAAAAATTGGCTGCAGATTTGGATCATTATGAACTTGACAGAGCTTCTGAAATTCTGTCAATTTCAAGGCTATCTGGAAATAGTCCTTAATGTTCAGAGGACATTCTCCAGTTAAGGGCTGGACAAGAACCACAGTCAGCAAAGCCTGCTTCACTGAAAGCCTTAGAAAACAGAATGGAAAAGCCATGAAGAGTATTTAACTACAGTTTATGCAAATCCAGTATAGCATCCTTTGCAAGTGTGAGAAATGCAAGAATAAAACTCTTCAAATGGGAGAAGCTCTGCCATAAATCCAGCTATATACTAGGAATAAACATGAGAAACTATCCAGGTCTTGTAAAAAATGCCATTATAACCATTCTGTAGCAACAAACTGCTTGGAGATGCTCACATACTAGAAGTGTATCTACTAGATTACCATAACTTGACACACAACACATGCAAACACCACAGCTGGTACCCTGACAGTAACCTGGACATAAGGAAAAGTTATACACAAGAACAGAGCAATCAGTATCAGTTCCCAAAAGCACAATTCAGTGCTAGAAGTTAAGGGTATCCAGTAATATTTCCAAGCTTGTCAAAATGTTTAGGGTTTTTTGTTTTAATCTGAACAATGTGGCAATAGGAGAAAAAAACTATCCATGGATTATTTAATAAAAAAGTAAATGCACAATAACATCCTAAAGAAACTCTACATACAAAGACATGTCTATGGAGACAGCTTTTTATCTATGCAAGATACACCTAACTGTCTGCTTCTTGAAGAACTTAGGCAATGTCTTATTCAGAAGGAGGAACGAGTCATATCACAGTAAGTATATATCAGAATTTGCCTTATGGCACACAAAATGCTAAGCACTGATACCAAACACTGGGTAAGCAGCAGCCAGGACAGCCAGAGGTCACAGAGGTCCTCAGCCCAGGCCTATTCCTCACTGGCCAGTCTTTCCTCTCCAACCTAGGAATAACAAATGCTCCCTCACCCCAAATACTGCTTTGAGGAGTGAGAAGGAGGGATGACCCTGCTCTCCATCATTTCCAAACAGTAGTCAAGATGCTCAGTGGTTTCAGTGGTGAACATCCACAAAACATGGATCTTTAAGACATGCCTCAGGGCTACACCCTTTCCCACTGACAACATTGCAGCTTCTCTCCTGAGCCCTTGGCAGCAGCCCAGCAGCACCTCCTAGCAGAGACTGAAGCTAGAGTCACACAAGAAATACAAGGCAGGGACCCCACTTGAACATGAGCACTGAATCCAACAAGTCCTGTGTCTCCTCATATGCACCGTTGGCATTTTATTTTTTGCATCAGGTACAGGATTCCAGTGAGCTTATCCCAGACAGCAAAGCAAACACTTGCTTTGCAGAATCATGTCCAGGCTTGAGTCTGGAGGTGCCACTTAAGTATGAGTTAAAAGAAAAAGCCCAGCCACCCAAATGTCCACTGCAAAAGAAGCAATGCACACACTACTGGCATATCACACTGATGCTTACAAGTCCATCTCTCCAGGGGTCACTTCTGAACTGGAAATTGTCATTATCTCATCTCCTCTGACAGAAGATTTTCCCATTTAAAACACAAACAAGTTAATTAATTTTAAAAGAGGGATACAAAATTACTCTCAGTTTTGTTCACCAGGCTCAGGTTTAACATCTTTGGAGACAAATCGTCCAGATTATGTGTAATGGAATATCATTACAGCTTCATTGCAATATTTACTCTTCCCAAATAAGTATCTATTTCTGCTCTCTCATTTAAAAAGTACCCTTTTAATTGCTTGTGTTTTGGTGGTATCCAGAAATCAACTAATGTCACAACTTACCTGTGTAAATACATACACTATATAACCAATATACTGTAGTTGTGATGGACAATGCAGACTAAGTATAACACCGATACCATTATGGGGCAATAGTGCCCAAGTGATCTGGAACTTACCATCACCTGCATCAAAACAAATTACTTATCTGATCAGGATTAAACATGATGTTTGCTCCATACTAATATAGAGTAAACTTCATGCCGTTTAGGTTTTGTTTTTCAAATAGCGTGTAGTATGCTACTGCTAGAATACATTCCTCGCTTTCATGCGGACTCATGTGACTTAAAAGGAAAGCCCTCTGCCACAGTCACTGTGAAGTCACATACACTCACCTCCTTACAAAAAAAAATGATCCTAAGGCTCTCATTCCAGTTCTCTCTTGTATGAGGAAATTCAAGTATATACAAACTATTTCTTGTCTTTCCCTCCTTGTGTAGTTTTCATTAGTCCAGTATTGATCATTCAGCCCATATGAGAGACGTCATCTATTTGACCTTTTACATTTTGCTATGATATTGCATCAGTTGAAATAACAGCCAACCCTCACCACCACCAAGCCTGATGAAGGGTTTATTTCCCCTTAATGATATTCAGGATTGAGCTTCTGCCATGTTCTTACATCAATTTCACTGCAGCAGAAAGAACTTTAAGTAGGCCAATTATCTCCAATCCCCATAAAAACCTCTGTCCAGAGGATCAATGAGAAACCCACAGAGCAGCCCAGAGTCAGCTGCAGAATCTGAATATTCACGTGATGAAAGCTCCGATGTTTACAGGGGAATTCACACATTTTTCCTGTGCTGGATCTGCACATCCTGCACTATTCCCATCGCAGCTCACAGGCAAGCACTGCTTGATCCAATCTCCTTAGGGCATTAACACACACTGCTAGGATGGCAGCTGCCACCTAGCCCACTTTGTCCTCTGGAGCAATGATGGCTCTGGTCTTAACTAGATGGATACAAGCGACAAGGGACAGATGGCAAAAGCATAGTCACCATGTGCTTCTTTCTGCAGGAGATACACTGCTTCAGAAATCTGTTGCACAAAGGAAAAGCGCCTTGGACTGTTGATGGATGCCAAGGAGTATTCCTATATGACAACAGATTACAGTCCCGTTTTCCTTTGTTCACCTTTCAAATCCAATAGCAGTGGCACAGCTGAATCAAGACTGCCCATCACTCCTTGTCTATCCACAGACTGCTCTGTAGGGCAGTAATGAAACCGTTTCTCTGCTCGTTCCCCTGAGGTATCTCTGTAAGAACGATGAAAATGGCCAATTTTCATCACATTCATACTGTGAAATTTTCCCATGGCAACACAGCTGATTTGAGCAACAGGATTTCTGACACTAACAGAAGACACAGAAGATTAAGAACAAAAGGAAAAATGAGTAATGAAGGGAAAACCACCCCACCCTAGTGCTGGAACTATGATTTGAGTGTTAAAAAAATGGTGTCTGACTTATAAATACAGGCTACAAAACCAGTAACAACTATGTTCTCTGACTTGTCTGACAGTATCTGTTAGAGGGGAAAAAAAAATGAGGCTTTAAAGTTCTGTTTATTATAAAAAAAACTATTACCTGATCTAGTTGTGAGACTAACAAGGAAAAAACAAGTTTAAGTGCTGCGGTATAGTTCTAAAATTAGTTTTGTTAAATGCATTTACTACTAGCAAATGCCATTCTGATGACATGAAAGCCAAAACAGGACTCTAGAAAGTTGTCTTCCACAAAACATACATCACTCTCCAAAACTGGATTTCTTCATATCTAGTAGGTATCAACGCTCTTCATAATTACAAGCATTTTTTAATGGATTCTTCTTTGTTGCTATAGCATAAACAGTACCACTGTTCTGCACACAATAGAATTACCCATAGCCTTGACAATAAAAACAAATGTTCAAGTGTCCATACATGGAAAGAGTTCTGCTAAATATAAGTAGAATACTATATTCCTGATCTTACAGACGCATCGTCATTGACAATGTGCAACCATGTTTTTTCTAACACACAAGCTATATGTAAAAATAGTCTTTTCTCCTTGAATTAGTCTTCCATTCTTCACAGTGATATTTAAGTCTTTCATGTCATGAGGGCATTTCATCCTGAATTCAGTACAGTTACTGTGCTTTTTATTCTTCAAATGTGTTCACTAAAACATTTAGCAACTCTCCAGTGGGTTCATACTACACTACCGTCAGGCAGTCTCAGCATCAGCTCCCCAAGCTGTTGGCCATGTACACATTACTGGGCTTTCTAGGAAAGTTTCAAAGAGAAACTGAAATAGTTGTACATACACATAACTGTTGAGAAGTTCTTATTTTTATTATTTTAAAATATAAGCAATTACTTTTCTTTCTTGGCTCCACTGTCACCAACAATTGTTCAGACTAGAAATTGTGAGAAGCAACCTTTAAAATAATAATCTTTTTCCTTGGAGTTAGATACTTCTAAACAGGTTTTCAGTCTCATGGACATAAACATGGAAGAGTCATTTACTAAAAGTGTTCAGAGAACACAAGATCAGGATCTGTGCCATGTTCTCACCATTAAAAGGAAAAAACAGGTTGTCAGGTTACTGAGCTTAAGCAAGCCCAGTTGAGATGAAGCTCCACTGGAAAGAGATGATCAGCCTAAGCATCGTGTTCCAAGGTCTCTAAGACAAGCATTAATTGTATAATCATGGGGCTAAAAAAAAAATTAAAAATGCAGACAACTAAAGAGATGAGGGCAAGTGCAAGGTGGTTTTTAAGTCAGTGAAACCTAGAGAGTCAATAAAACATTTTCACAGATTTGAGACTTAGGCTTTTGAAACCAATCCACTACCAGCAACCTGGAAATCAAAGAGTTCATGCTGCTTCAGAAGACCTTATAGACAAAGTGGTCTTAAGTAAAACATTATTAAGCTCTATTAATGCAGAGGTATTTGCAGATGATTGTATTTAAAAATGAGTGGTGTATTGATTTTTCCAAATCTAAATTTAAATCAACACCAATGGGAGCCTAAATCTGAAATGCCATCAGCTACATCATTAGTAAAGCAGTGTCCAAAAGTGTTCTAGTTTTGCAACAACATATAAAAATGGATCATTTTGGCAAAGTCAAAATGACAGGAACCTTGGCACATGAGACTGAATTTCTAGCTTGCCTCTCTGGCAAAATCCTGGTTAATCCAGTCAAAATCCCTTTATTCTCCTCTGTGTTTAGCATTAGTTTTTATATTTGTCAACAGACATTTCCAGTTTGTTCCCATACCTGAGTGGAATATTTGTCTATTATGGACAAAAAACTGAGAGGCTTACAAGAATAACCAATATGCTTAAGTCAGTTTCACACTCACACTATCTGAGCAGAAGGTAAGATCAGTAGCTCTGAGTGCAGTGGAAGTTCAGTCCTACAAAGCAAAATCCGTACAGACTAAATTCTTCAATTGATTTCACCTGAAAGTGTGTTTTTTATTCTCAGCTTCAGAGATGGAAGCAATGAAAGCATGTATGCTGCAAAAAGCTTCCAGAGACACAATAGTGAAGTCTTGCCTCCACTAGAAGAACAACAGCACCAGCCTAAACTTCACTTCTTTCAAACAGCAGTAAGGCTCAACTACAGTAGACACAAACAGCTCAATTGAACATAAGCACCTGAAAGCAGTTTCAACTTGCTTCCCTGACCTCTTACAGAAGTGTATTACAGGCTTGCCACACCACAGATCTTACCATATACTGCATAATTCCCCACCAGCTTCGGTGGGAATAGATTCAGAACTTGTGGAAACCCATGAGAGGATTCTGTTAACTGCAAGAATTATTTACTCTAAGCCCTTCCTCCTCAATACTCACATGAATCTACCTTTTTTCAGGGTTGATTGCAACACACTCCGAGGCAGAGTTGGAATGGGATGCTCAGAAACAAGATGACAATTTGTCTTGATGACTTACTGACTTGGCAAATGACATTAATTCCATCCTGAAATCCAAGAGTGCAATACCGAAAATGTAAAGTGTAGGCAAAAAGTTGAAGCTACAGTTTTACTGATGGCAAAAGGGATCATGAAAATACTGGATTTTATGAGTCAAAAAAAATTGAATGATTGACTGTTTCCTGGTCTCTCATGCAACCAAGACAGAAATATAGGCAGAGTGACTCTAAGAACAATGACATTTAAGCACCAAGGTCAATCGTAGGGTTTTTTGTGGTTAAAAATCTAGGAATGAACATCCTCTATTTGCTAAGACATCAAATGCATGTTTAACCTTTAACTAAATTGAATACATAAGGAACAGGACTAAGACAGCTTTACTATCTATAATTATAGCACCTTCTTAATTATGTTAATCATAAGAGGTTATAAAATACTTTCCCTTCCTTCCTTCCACAGGCTCTGTAGTGAGTTTGTGATGATTAACTTTTCAGTAACAGGAAAAGCACTAGCAAACAGCCTACTCACAAATATTCCTGGAAAACTGATTATTCTAACGTAAGCAAGAGTACTGCAACAGGTCATGATCCTGAAGTCAAGAGATAATTCCTGAGTGTTAATTCTTCTCACAAAGAAATCTCTATCAGTAATCTATCCTAAGATTAACAGCTGAGTTTCTTCTCTGCGTCTCTTCCACCCTAATTGTTTTCACAGGCATCCAACTGCAATAGCATCTTCCGCAGTATCAATACAGACCTGATAGCTAAAGATAAAAGTTTACAAATCCCACTGACAACAGTCTAAGCCATGAATTCCCTTCCATAGTATCATTTTAAGTTTATTACAAGTGCTTGGGTGACTAATTTATGCATTCAGACAGTCACAGGTTAAGTTAAACAGTCTCTGTGTCAAGGCTGCAATCTAAGAACCAGCAAGTGGAATACAAAGAGAAAAAAAGCAACATAAAGTTACCTAATCTAGTATATACTTTCATTTGAAAAATGTCATCTGTTGGATGTACAAGCTGTCAGACAAACACTTCCCCTGAAATATTTAGTAACAGTCATCTCAGTGCATGTGCCAGCACCACCTTGCTCATTTTCAGAAATCTGCCTAAAATTTGGACTTTTGGGTTCACAGAATTGTTGCTAATTTAAAATGTCCCCGCCAAGTGCCTAAAATTTAATAATTCTTCTCATTTCTAATAAGGTAGTAATAGGAGAGGTATTTTTCCATGTGCTCAGATATTTATACAGCTTTATTTTTGGTATGGTAAGCTGTTTGAGTATTTATACTCGACCTATGGCAAAGGAAAAAGGAAAATATGCTACACCATACATTCCCAGTGAGCCAACTATGGGTATGGATGCCATGCTTCATATATTTAGACTCAGGAAGAAGTAACTTTACCTGGAAAAGCTGCAGCTAAAAAGTAGTGTCATTCAAGTCTTATTAAAAAAGCCTAATTTAAAAGTTATTTTTGTTATTTATGGTTTAAGGAAAGTACTTTGACTTTGATTGGAATGTACCTTAAATTATTCCATTCTGCATTTCCTTTGGCACATTTGCAAGGGCTTAATGGACAAGACATTATGCTTCTACACTAATATATTACCTGAATAAAACTAGAGAGTCCAGGAAGAAAATCACTTTCAATAGCAGGAAAATCCCAAATGGTAAGCCTTTTCAGGCTTTTGGAGAGGAAAACCAAACCAAACCAAACTAATCAACCAAAAAACCCCCAGGGACCCAACTACAAAATAAGTTTCAGAGATTATGAACTGCCTCTTTCAGAAAAATATCAGCTCCTTTGTAAACAATTTGTCTGCCTCTCTCTCCTTGATCTCTTTCCTTTTCAGATGTTTCAACATTTTAGAAACTGCTGCTGTGCTAAACAAAAAATCTGCCTCATTTTCACATTCAGTCTTAATCTGCAACCCAGCAGAGAGAACAACTCAGCATCTATGCTGCACCACAGACAACACCAGCCCAACAATCTGCTTTCTATTATAGACTACACTATGTGGAGCTCATTAAAATAGCGCATCAAAAAGCAAACCATTCAACAATAGCAGAGGGCTGCAGCTGCTGACCAACTCAGCTATCTCAAATAACTCTCATAACTACAGTGTGTAACATAACTCTTCCTTATTTGTTCGCCTCCCTCCAAGGGAATGCTTGCAGGAAACCTACTCTCCCCCTTCCCATGCAACAAGGGAAAGGGCAAAGACAGTAGGTCAGGTTCAAGATGACACAAGTAACTTATTCTTCCAGCCTTCAAAAATCCAAGCAGAGATTGGAGATGTTAGTGTTGACTGGTCCTGGGATGAAAACTCTGTATAGAGGGGCTCTGCTTGTCTGGACTATGCAACACATTCACATTGGGGGAAAGAGAGTGAAAATAAGTTGTATGAAAGTTTAGTTTAAATTTAGAAACAGACTTTCACACCCCACCTCGTGGACCACAAGAAGTCTTGCAAAGATGTAGGTCCTTAAAGCTCCTTTCTTTTGTCAAGCACACAAAGCCTTCACTTTCAGGAAAGGTAAAGCCACTTTCAACCCAATGCCATTAAAAGTTCAATGTTGAGAAGCCAGTTCTGCTAGTGCCTATTAGTCCTCACCAATGCAGCAACTTACATGTTAGAGAAGTAAAGATTAATTTCCTTTAAAGATACTTGGAGAATATTTATAAGGATATAAACATCAATTATAAGAGTCTGAGAAGACTTTAGCTGTAATTACCAGCACAAATCAAAGTTCCAAGTAATTTTTTTATGTTTGGGGGGATTTGGGGGGGGCTGATTTTTGCTAGTTTAGTTTTTTTCTTTAAATAATTGATTTGATAATCTATCATACGGAATTGCTCAGGATAATGGCACTACTTCACTCAATACAATGAGCAGCTGAAACAGGTAAGCGTGAACATCTCTCTGTAGCCAAGCTTTAGCATCCAAATGCAAGCCTGTATTTCTGCTTCTGTTCCAGCAAATCACAAAATTCACTTGGACAAAAAACAGAATTCTGAGAAAGTATCAGAAAGAATTGATGTTACTTTTAAGCTGTTAAAGAAATCGTTACTTCCACATGTGTTTGGATATCAACTGGTATTTTGTAGCAATTAGTAAATCCAACTTTCAGCTAAAGAGTGATCCTCAGTCTGAATGACTGCAAGCATCAGGTGTCTAGAGGGGGCCTGTTGTAACAGGAAAAGTAGACCCTGGCAGCTCTAAAGAGGAGGAGAAATAGGGGAATTTGCAGCTACAAAGGAGGGAGGCCACAGGGAGATCTCAAGCTGGTAGTACAGACAGCAGTTCAATTGTAGTTCTTATGCACAGATTTCCCATCATGCAGACTCTACTCTCACTGACCAAACTTGTAAAGCTACTACCTGGTTTCATAATTATTATTGTCATTATCAAATCTGTAATGTGGAGAGGTGTCTTCAAGGAATCTTGCATAAGCCCTTAAAAGCATCCAAAGAGGAGTAAGCATGACAAATCTCTTTTAGGTGTGCGATATTTTTCACCTCTCAGTTGTCATTTGCATTGTCTTTTTTGACAAAGCACTAGCTTCAGATAACAACTGGTTGCAATATAATCTTATAAATTAAGCTAAGCTTTCAGTGTTCCTACATGGGGGAAAAACCCAACTGCAATCACAGTGAAAAGCCTCAATCCAATTTTTCACTGTTATTCACTCTTTTTTTCTAGAAGGAAATGTAAATGAATTTACAACCCATACTGCTGGTTGCCAGCAACTTGCCCCTTGGCTTGCACACATTTCCCACATTCGGATTTGTCACTCTGAGATCGGGAGGAACAGATGAAGCTGATCATTCTTCTTTTCCATCTTTTGCTTTCAAAAAGCTCTTGTAGACTAGTGCTAAGCAATCATGGTATAAAGCCTCTAAAACCAGATCAACAGAAATGACAACATGCCAAAGATCTTGGATGTGAGGAAACCACTCTGGCCAAATACAGTGATAAAGGGTACACTACATACAAGAGAAGCCAGAACTATCAAGTCTCTTGGCTTGGCCTGCATACTCTTTCACCTCATTCATTAACTCCTAAGTCCTGCTAATTCTATTTGAAGTTACATAGCTTAACTCCCCAAACTGGGTGCGGAGGTGGGACACATGGATTCACAACTTCTTATATGGGTACTGGAAAAAAATATGTGTTAGAGGAGAAAAGCTCCCAGGTATAAAAATTCATTTTCTCTAGATTTTATTCATAGATTAGAGATGCGTGTAAATATCCCCAACTTCTACAAGTATCATAATACAACATCCATCATACTAGGGAGCTTATACTCACAATAAGTAGGTGCAGGGCAATTTGTGCTGAACTCAGGCTGTGGGTTACAAAACACAAATTCCATCTGATGTAATCACTTTGCAATATATTTCAGATGCTAAACATCAACAATAGATTAAAAGTATTCTGACAAGAAGATAAGTGAGGGACTGGCTACATCAAGATTACCCTTCCAGTCAATTAATCTCAATAATCATAGAACGGCAGGGTTGGAAGGGACCTTTAGAGATCATCTAGTCCAACTCCCCTGCAGAAGCAGGTCAATCTAGATCAGGTCACATAGGAACATTGTCCAGGTGGGTCTTGAAGACCTCCAAGGAAGGAGACTCCACACCCTCCCTGGGCAGCCTGTGCCAGGGCTCCCTCACCTGAACAGTGAAATAGTTTTTTCTTATATTTAGGTGGAACTTTTTGTGTTCCAGCTTCATCCCATTATCCCCTGTCCTGTTACTAGTTACAACAGAAAAAAGGCATGCCTCTGACACCACCATTTACATATTTGTAAATGTCAGTAAGATCTCCCCTCAGTCTCCTCTTCTCTAGACTAAACAGACCCAGTTCCCGCAGCCTTTCCTCGTATGAAAGAAGTTCCAGTCCCCTGATCATCTTGATGGTCCTGCACTGGGCTCTCTCCAGAAGATCTCTGTCCCTTTTGAGCTGAGAAGCCCAGAACTGGACACAGTTTGGATTCCTACCTTGCCAAAGCCAGGCAGGAAAAGACAGGTCTTCTACAAAGAAAAAGGCCTTTTTCCATAATGCTTTCACTAATGTCCAAGATGCTTGTTGTGGTTTAGACCCATCCAGGGACAAAAGACCATGATTAGATTCAAGTACCACAGACTTAAGAACTCCCAAAGGGCAGGGAGGGCTTAATTGCCTCTTATGGTCCTGGACAAAACAGACCAGGCTACTCAGCTTGGGGAAGAAAACAGAAAATAATTTAATCCACCACCAACTAAAACAATAACCATAAAACTTCAAAACGTAACAAACAGAAAATAACAGTGGTACAATCATGAAGAGCACAAGCAGCCCTTTCAGAGCATCTTCTCCCCAACTCTCCCTCCTTCCCGGTGTCTTTATCTCCTCCACCCATGAGCGGCTCAGGGGGGCAGGGAATGAGGGTTTCAGTCAATCTTTTCCCGATGGCTCTTGCCATTTGTCTCTCCCTCAGGGCAGGTGGCCTCCTCACTGGTCCTCCCTGCTCCTCCACGGGGTACCTCACACACCCAGCAGCCCTGCACGGGCTGCTCCGATGCATGTTCATCCCAAGGGCTGCAGCTCCTCTCTGTCTCTCATGTGGGGCTGCTCTGCAGCCCACAGGCTCCAGCATGACCTGTGCCATGGCCACCTCCTCACACAGTAGTCTCCTGCCTGTCTGGGTGCACTCACCTGGAGCTGCTGGTGGCTCTCAGTCTGGCCATTGCCCTCTATGGGTTGCAGGAGCACAGCCCATGTTCTCACCACAGGTTGCAGAGGGGTCTCCAGTCCAGTGCTGCTCCTTCTTCCTTCCTCCTTCGCTGACTGGGGGGTCCCCATGGTTGCCTCCATCTTGTACCACTTCTACACCTCCTCCCAAGCACTTCAAATTCCTGTCCTTAAACAGTGATGGCAGAGGCACCAGATTGGCCCAGCTGGGTCAGAGGTGGGTCCAAACCTCAGAGCAGGGCAAAAGTCGGAGAACTCTTTACTGGGCCTATACTGCAGTCCCCTCCTCCTGTTACCAAGCAAAAGCAGCTCCTCACCAAACCACGAAAAGGTGAACCTAAAAAAGCTACTGCAGTTCTCTAATCCATTTCAGAGTGGAACTGCAAATTAACCAGCACCATCCACATGAAGAAAACCTCTGCTGCCTTCCTGTGCACTGAAACCAGAGAGACTGAGCCAGTTCCCGCTTTGACCTTCATAACTGGTTCGTACATTTCCAGTACTGAGGCATGATACAAACTTCAAAGGAAAAAAGAAAGAAGACCATTCTTCCTGCATTCTGTACTATTTTTTTTCTCTTTAAGGTGTTAACTGTCATTTGATTGGAAGCTCAAGTCAGCGACATGGAGGGAAGGAAGACAGAAGTGTTAGGGTGGGAAGTTTATTCCTATGACACCCTACTTGGCTAAACCACTGGCATGGCCTGGTGGAGTTGAAAGCCCCGACAGAGCTGACATTGCCTCTCAAAATATGTGATATAGTGAAGCAAGGGAGGTGACTGCTTGGGAGCTAAGAAACAGGGGATAAAGATGCACCATAACTGGCTTCTGCTCTCACATCTACACTAGTCAGGCAACACTTAAGCATTATTTTTCCCCATCTCTTACAAAAGGGTAATGGCTTTAGTGGCACACTGGATGGACCTAGACTACCATGCCCTCACCAATAATAGCACAACTTCCAATGAACTGTTAAAATCAACACCAGTACTTTGCTTTCAAAGATATTTTAAGGCATAAGATGCCTCCCTCCCTTTTTTCCTCCACTTTTTGCATGATGAACTTATTTTTTCTTTTTTTGTCCCCCTTCTGAATAAGTGTTGTGGTCATAAAATGTGACATTTGATTGCTCCAGAAGCATAGATTTTCCCATGGCACTCTGCCAGGATCACTTTGTTCTTGGTTTGAGTCTATGTCCAAGTGAGGCGAGCTCACTATTTCCTTCCAGCCACAACCCTTTCCCTTGGAATAACGAACAACGCTGTGGCAGAAAACAGAACATAAGATGCTCTTGTAGTTTTTTGCACTTAAGTGTAACTGAAAAAAAGGCTGAAACTTTTTGATTTGATGAGCTTAGAATATTCCATAATGAAGACAGTTGATGTGGGCATGAGAGGCGTGAAAATGAGAAAGCAGTTACACAGAACATTGATTATCTTCTAAAAGCAGTAACATTAAAAAAGCATTCAAGCAAAACAAATGCCGAATACTTTGACATTTGACTACTGAAGCATTTGATGGCATTGCCATGATTTTCTCTCATGCCCCTGATCTAGCCCATTTCTAAAATAAGCACTGCTTGACAAACTAAAAAGGCTTCTAGAAAGCTGTTAGGATATTTTTTTGGTCTTAGGGTTTCATTTTTATGTGGCATAATCTCACAGCACAAGCAACCAAGCAGAATGAGATAAACCACCAGAGCACCACTTCATTGCTGTGCTCAGACTCGTTCCCCGGTTTGCATGTCTTTAATTTCAAAGACACCATTATGCTGAAAACTTGATTTCTTTTATGAAAAAAAGAAGAAGAGTTTTGTACTCAGCCAGTTGTATAATCTTCCAAAGGTCTCTATCTCTAATAAAATTTAAGAAAGAAACAAGGACAACTTGAAGTCAACATCTGTACTGATTGATTTGCCATGTGTCAAACACATCAGTGGCAAAGCCAGGCTCCTGAATGAACTGTCTTTGAGAGCCAGGGAGTTTCAGCATAGAATCATACATAAATAACTATTTCTGATCTTCTAAGATAAAATGGTTGAATTCAGCAGAATTAAGACCAACAGCTGATGAGTGAGAGCACAGAAGTTGGACAAGAGCCATCACTTTAGGGAATAAAAATATTTATTGCAGACTCCCACCCAGCCTAAGTATTTTCACGTGCTATAAATATAGGCCTGGTTTAAAAGCTATTGTGCAAGAAAAGTTTCAAATTAATGAGAACAGAAGACTTTCAACAAGACTCATTATGTTATATAAAAACTTCTAATTTTTGTACTTCCCTATACAATTGGGTCACACTTCAGACAGAACTCACTGCAATGCTACAGAATGAGAAATAAAATCCATTTATACCGTTGTCCCAGTTTGGCAGTATTAGAATGAATACTACATGTCATTGCACTCAGTTTGCCTGTATTCCTATTGTTTGCAAAGACAAATTGAAGACAGTCTCACAATAAACAAATCGCATAACTATTGCATTAGTGATTTCTAAAGCAAGTATAATATTTTGAAGCCTAATATATTAAATAACTGGATTGCCCATATTTGTCATACCATACTTTTTTCCACATTGTTCATCAACAAGCAAATCCTTGCTTTGAGGAAGCACTCGCTGCATCTCGAACAGAATTCTGTCAAGCTTAGCACATTAAAGTGAGTACTAGAAGTGTGTTGTTTCTATATATAAACTGGTTATCTGGTGTACAGTATGTCTGAATAATACAGTCTGCTTGACACTGAGTGCAAGGTCTCTGGGGTGGGGAAAAAGCAGCCTTATTGTCCTGTGACTGAAGCACAGCATAATGTTCTCAAGGAAAAGTACATGTAGAAGACAAAGAAAAATATAATCCAGTCTTCTGAAAGACTCATCACAACTACCACTTATACTTCATTCCTTAGTTTTTTTAAGTCAGTAGAAGCCTTTCACAAAGCTTGATGCTAAAGGGAAGAAATAAACATTTGAGGACACAACTACTTCCGGAGTTAAAAAGTTATTCTACGCAAAGGGCATCCTGCCTACAGTCTTGGGCTGCAGCAATAGACCGTGTCAACTTCTCATTTGCTCATCTGCTCTTTTGACCTTTCCCTTGGGTGGTCTTTGCTTCCTCCCCCTCCATCTCCCCACATCTCTTCCTTTTAAAAACAACATATCTGAAGACACATCCAAGAAATCTTAACGTATTTACTAATAGATGAGTGTGGGGTTGATCCTACATAGAAATAAATCTACTCAAAGCTTACACCCACCACCATCTAGGCATAACACAGTTACCATTGATAAAGTTTATAAAGTCTGCCAGCCTTCCCAAGATGACTCTTGGATTTGCAAGACGTGATTTCCTGCCATATCTATAGTTTAAGTTCTTCAAAACTGGACATGACCTTCAGTGCACCTTTCCATGGGTGTAATGTTCTCATCCACAATCAGATTTAATTAAATTTAGCTCTTTAGACTGATTAGAGTTAATAAAGCAATCTGGTAATAGACTGTTTTATGGTGTTTACAGGATGATGTGTACAGTGTAACTGTTACAGGTTACAAGGCACTGGTTTTCATTACAATTGCAATTAGTTTGACTTTGTATCAAATTTTTAAAAAGAACTGTTAAGTAAATACTGGAGAAAATCAGAAGCCCAGTACACAGATCATACGAAGGATCTCTACAAGAGACACCATCAGAAGAGACTGACAATTTTTACAGTAGTTTTCTTGCACACAGTAAAGGTGTACATATGTTTTATTTATAAAATAAAACCATTTTCACGCCTTCCTATAAATTATACTTGTGTTAAGCACTGAAGCACTTTTACCTATGTGTAAAAAGTGTTTGGGGATAGTAAAGTGGGAGAGTTGCATGCAATTTTTCAAGTTCTATCGCCTTCCTGCAGTGAAACTGTGCTTTTGATTAACTTACATATTCTCCTTTAAGCACAAACATCCAACTTCAAACACTTAGTAACAGCACTCTAACCATGTCTCTGCAGGACAGGAGCCAAGTTCTACATTCAGTTTGCTGAAAAAGCACATAGAGGAAACTGAGTAAACATTTTAAAAATTCATGCTTCAAGGCATTTTAAGAGACCTGTCAAAAATAAATTACAAGTAAAAATAATAATTTCAAATAACCACACTATCCTCCACATCTCACCATTACAACCAATCAAAGACATTTTATCTACAAGGTACTCTTACCTGGCCAGGAGACAGGCATTACTCTTTCATTTCTACTGTTTCATGACCCATTCCTTGTCGGGAAAGAGAATTCACAGAGAGAGCAGAACCTGTCAAGACAACTTGCCCCAAGGGAGATGGTGCTGGACAACCCATCAGCTTGGATTAAAGCTAAAAAACCAGCATCATTTAAGACTGGACAGCTTTTGTGTGGGGGTGGGACAGGATTACTGTATCCAAAGTGGGTCTGAGCTATAATGGATTACCTGGAGAAGCTGTGTCCTAACCCTTTCTAACAAATGAGTTCAGTTTGAAATATGCTACCAGGCTACACACACCTTGTCTGGTTGCATGACAAAAATGACTTTTACAGCTATTTACTGGAGTTCTGGAAATCAAGAAATGCTCTGGGGAATACATGAACCACGTAAGACATATAACAGCAGCCCTCCCCTGGTCAGGTCCTTCCTTTGCTTGCTCCTCTGTTTTTTTTTTTTCCCTTAAGGTTTGCTACCACCTCCCAAGGTGCACCAAGTAATCTTAGAGGTGTTACACATAGGGTTTTTATAATCGATTGTTGTATTCACAGAGCTCATAGCCAAGGTAGTTATGACTTTTTATTTTTTTTTCAGCACACAGTATTGATTTTATAGTGGGAAGACTAAAAGAGCAGATTTGTTATGCCAGAAGCACAGTTAGATGACCTCAGAGAAGAAACTCCAAGTAATGCAGATCTCTACATGAAGCTTGCTTCCGTATTAGCAGATTGAGCCCACCCTCCCAAAAATAGGGTAGATTGCTGTAAGAGCATAGTTCACTACAAACCCACTGATCTTTATTTTCTAATACTAAATTCCACTAGTAATACAATAACATTTCACCAGCATACATACAAAACCTTTCTGTGCTTACTCTAGTTTATCAAATTGGTTTTTTTCCAGTGTAATTACACAAGAATGTGCAAATATTACTAAAAACACTGGGTAACCTTCTGTAAACAAAACATTGACATTCTCTGCATATGCCAACATTATCCTTGTATCCACACACAAGCACACTATTTCCCAGAGCCCCCTAGATTCCTCCACAGTTCATGTAAAGGTTAGATCACATCACTGTTTCAATGTACTCATTTCACATCAGGACAGATTTACATTTCATAGTTAAAAAACAATGGAAAAGCATGACCTTTAAGTATCACAAAAAAGGGAAAAAATGTCACCAAAACCCCACTTCAATTTTCAGCAGATGTTGATTTAACGTATTTGTCAAGATAAATCCTCTTAGAACTAGCAACACCTTCAGCAAGGCAAGAAAATCAAGACCAGCACACACACATTTCATATGGGAGAACAGTTATTCTAAAGAAAACAGATTAGGGGTAAATGCACAGACCATTCAAATTTAAACTGACTTATTTCTAAAAGCACACAAAGTTACATCTAGGATTTTTCTAGCACCAAAATCTAAAGAACTTTAGGTTTGCAATCGCAGAGAAAGAAGCAGCAATTACACAGGTTAAAAAAAACCAAACAGTAGACTGTTATCTTGTACTGTTCATAGTCAGCAAAATCAAAGACTATTTCATGTTTTCATGTGAAAACTGTAGTACACTGACATTGTTATAAACAGTCATATCTGAAATACCTGAACCTAAAGTGGCACGTGTTTTCCAAGTGAAGGGAAAAAATGTGAAGCTACAAGAGTTCAACAGAAGACTGGAGCCCAAGGATTTTTTTCTGCATGTGAAGTACACCAAGAGCCTTTCCTTGCTCTCTTGTCACCCTGGTACATTAGCTGATAAATGCTCCATAATTAGAAAACCCAAGCAAGGATGCCTGAAATCCTTCTGACCTGAGGGAACAAGTTTCAAAACCTGACCCAGCTTTTAGTGTGCCAGGTACTCCTGTATTCCATTTTTATCTACTGGAAGAGGCTGGCGAAAGCAGAAAGAAGAGACAGACTCAACTAAATTTGGTATTCAAATGTAGGATTAGAGAAAGGATATTTTGGGACATAGGAAGTACTCAAGAGGAAGGCAAATAGAAAACCAATATTAAATTTAAATCAGATACCAGCCAAGGGAAAGGTCACAAGATATGCAAGAGCAGAGACCAAGAGAGAAGAAACATTTTTCCTTCACAGTCCCTGTCTTTGCAGAGCCCTGCACTCCAGGTATCTGTGGGATTGCAAGGACAGTCTTCCAGGAATCACCAGCAGGACCGCTGATTCTATGATTCAGGACAGAGGCAACACAACCTCACTGCAGGCAATATTAAAACACACGTCACTGACCAACCAGCTAAACCAGTAAACACGCAAATAGAATTGCTTTTGTGGAACTTGCTTCCAGTAAGTTTTCCACTCTGGGACAGATAATCAATCTGACACTAATTACATCTAAAAACTACAAATAATGACGTTATGGTAGGAGAAACGCAATTCTGAGAATCTATTTTTGAGGATGCCAGAGCAGCTGGAGATACCATCTTGCTTAATTCTTTGGTAGAAGTTCAAATGCAAATTAAATAGTCCACTCGCATTCACATAAACCTTTCAACAGCTAAGAGGAAAGAAAATTGTTGCTCTGAAAGTTAACTAGAGCCAGTGATAACAAGCATTACCCCACCTAATTGTCAGGTATTAAATATAGGAACAGAGCAGGGGTGATGCACCTGGCAATTTTGGTTTACCAGAGGTTCTGATTTCCTGTACAGCAACATAGAATATAAAAATAAAATCTAAGTATTATCTCACAGAGTACAGGAGCTCACAAAACATTGAAGAACTAGAAGGCATGTGATATTTTTTCAAGTATAGCATCAGAATTAAGCTATATCACAAAAGAAACTCATCTTGCACACAAAAACAGCATGCAAGGAAGGAGAAAAGAGCAGCAAAAAAAAAAGCAATGACAACTAACAAGGACCTGGAAGCAATAGGAAAAGAGATTCTCTCACACATTTGAGACTGTGCCACAGCTCAGATTTGGCACTATCAGATCACTTTCCCTGTTTACTATCTCCAACTCAACTCTTACATGCTGCAATAGTATTTAGGTGGATAAAACCACTGTCCATGCCAAGCTGCTGTCTCACAGGCTGCAAGAACGCAGATGGTCAAAGCAGATGCGACTCAACAAATCTGTCTCTTGAGATCACACCCAGGATATGTCACTGAAAGTACATCACAAAGCAATCGGCTTTCCAGTTCTAGGTCAGAAATTTTTAATGAGCAATTAGCTCAGATGTTTTTGTTGGCACCAAACAGCACCTTAAGTCTCTAAATTAACAAAAGTTATTTCAATCAATTTGATGGAGCTTCCAAGTCAGAATTAGTCACTCAGAGTTTTAGACTAGCGCTGTGTCCTTTATGTACACCAAGACGTCCATCCTTCTTTAACCCAGCAACAAGTAGTTTTGTTACAACTTTCAAATTTTTATGTCTGACAATAAAATGAATCATTTTTCAAAGGATTTTAAGATAACCACCATCCCTTCAGAATGACGCCCTAAAGGAGCACGCTCTGTATCAGAAGTTCATTTACAGAAAAACATACAGAGGATAAGGGAACGGAGAACAGGACTGCAGGCTAGATGCTGAAGTGTGACTCAAGTCCATCTTGTGGAGATGTTGTTTCATTTAACCAGGGATACACCCCTTTCTGGCCAGTTTTTGCTTTAGGCATACATCCACGACCCAAAATAAGCAACTCCTGGTTTTGGAAACAATGTTAGTCAGAGCTAGCTTGCATCTTCTCTCTCAGCTCCCAGTGTCTCAGGTCCAGCTGGTTAGGCCACAAAACTGCTTCTAGCTCTGCCCACCAGAAAATACTTACCAAGCTTTGCCCTTCACACTGTCCTCCACACTTCATGTTGCTTAGTTAAGTTTGTTTAAAGACAGAATTAGAAATCCATCCAAATACTCGTAGGAAACATCACTGACACTGAGGTCTAACCAGAGAGTTCTCTGGGTAAGGACAGCTATCAAACTAGCACAGTGGCCAGAGTTATGGCACATTGCCGCTAACATGTTAGGTATTACTTCTGTGCTTTTTCCCAGTCTCTGCTTATGTGACTACTCTCTCCATGGCCTCCAGAAAGCCTTAGTTTTTAACAGCCTGACCAGAACTTCCACATTTTCATAACAGAAAATTGTGTCACATGGTCCTTCATCTAACTGAAGTCGTGTACACGCTACAGGCAACTGCAATGCCGCTGCATGGCAACTAGATCAGTTTCTCCTAGGTAATTAAAACCTTCCAATTGCCACCAGTGAAGCATTGCCTTTTTTAGTATTTATTATGCCACACCACCCTTTAATTTCAACAGCTAAAGCTTCTACAACTAGGCCTTTGAGAGTTGCCTGCCAGCAACACTGGTGGTTCTCCATCCCCAATATATGTAAGAGTACTTGCAAACACGCTCCAGTACATCAGACTACTTTTAAGAGATACTGTCTCCAGCTGCTGGTCTCATTCTCCTCTACGAGGCTACACTACTTGCAGGGCAGAGGGCGATGAAGCATACAGCAGCTCTTCACAAGTAGCAATTTTCCTTACAGTACCTTACTTTTAAGTGTTTCAAAACAAAACTACAGCCAAAGATGCTAGGCTGGAATCTAGCAGCCACAGTAACCTTGAACCACAGTGATCTGCACCAGAACAACTCAGCTATCTATAGCATGAAAAAATGCATTCACCAGGAATCAGCCAATGCTACTGGGCAAGACTGAAGACCAAGTCTACCCTTAGGAAGACTTTTAAAATATATTTCTGCCTGCTGTGGCAGTCGCATTTCAATGCACATACCAGTTATTTTTACACCTTTAGCTGGGAAAGTTCTACAGCCTATATCTTGCTTCCTAACTGACATAAGGTGAGAGAAAAAGAGAGTGTCTTAGGAACTTGAAGCCCTTAAGCACGTCCCTCATATTTATCATGTAAGGAAAGCCCAAACATCAGCTATTTCCCCACTATATGCAAGGCTAGCTAATAATCTCTAGTAGATTTAGAATTACAAGCAAGAGCACCAGATAACACCAGAAGCAGAGATGATGAAATCCCTTCTCAGATGTATCTCTGGTATTTAAATAAAAACAAAACAATACAAAACCAAAACAAACAAACTCCAACAACAACAACAACAAAAAACCCACAAAACCACACTCTTAAAGTCACCTTACAACTACTAAAAGAAAAATTGGCAGCTCCCTTCCCCCTCCCATTCCATCAGGCAACTTGTCTCCCCAAAAGGGTTTCAACACGAGTGAAACAACAGCTGATATTTCAGAGCTGCTATTTTAAGGTTTGCCTACAAATGCTTCTGTCTAGCTAGACAGATTCACTGCTCCTGGCAACCTGCTGACTTGACAAGAGGGACAAATACCTTGTTTCACAAGTCCAAAATTCTATATGGATTTTGCTCCTTGCAACCAAAAGAGGGGAAAAAAAAAAATCACAACCCACAGTGTTAAAAGCCTTGCAAATACACTTGAGCTCCAACTTTATCCAGCAACAGGCCTGGAAAAACATCCCTTCTAGATGAGGTAATAATCAGTACTACATCCTGCACACAAGTTCAGTATCTGGCTTTCAAATAAAAAGGCCTGGCTTCCCATGTTGTTAATCCTAACAGTAGCCTCTTCCTTGACTGAAATAGGAATCACAGTTCCTAACCAGTTGTGTCCTTGGACAGCAAGAGAACAGCAGAAGAAGACTCAGGCCAGGCATGGACATAAAACCAGGCAACTAATTATTAAAAGTTGCAACAAGCATTCTGTGAGGCAGACTGTGCATTGGGAGACAGGCTACAACCACCCATTTAAATTAACATTAAAATGAGATGGGTCTTAAGATTTTTTTTTTTTTCCCCTCACTTCTTCAACCACCCATCGCTGCTCCTTCAGACATTTCCTTTGGGAAAGATTGTAAGTGACACCGATGACATTTGTTGGCTATATAGGTATAACATATTAGGAAAATGGAGTGTTCAACGAAGAGGAGCATATTTGCTACATAAAATCATCTCTATTTTGGAACAATTCTCCATGCCCTACTGGCAAGCATTGCCTACAAAGTCCTCCTTCCTCTCTATATTTAGGTCAACTGGACAAAGTCAACCACTCCATGAACATCCCTTGCTGTCCCAACTTCCTATTCCAGAAGGCAGACCTACGGCCAGGCATGTTTTTCCAGATCATTTGTTCTCTTGGGCTGGTAAAGGGATAAAGTAACGAACTGAAAAAAATAAGTCAAGTATGAGTAACTAGTGCTATTTAAACCAGGCTGTTTCTAAGGGCTTCTCTTGGAATATTTATCTAGCTTACAAAACTCTTCATGCATCTCTAAAGCCAAATATTTCTCAAAAGAGTTCCAACTCTATACTGATGAGGCACGCAACTCTTACACAGCAGTATCTAGGATATCCTTAGGGATGCCTTAAATGCTCAGTTCAGTAAAGTTTGTGTGGCTTGCATTCCCCTACATAAATATTCATTCTGCTTCTTTTAGCTCCAACTTTCATCAATTTGCTTCCGTCTCTGTTCAGGCAAGTCATCCAAATTGTTGTATAAACCACAAAATTCTCCCTCAAATTATGTCCTCAATTCAAAAGCCAGGCCTTTAGGTTCCACATACAAGGATCAATAGTCCTGAAACTCCAATTTAGGCTTTTGAAGTCACTTAATGCCTTCTCACCATAGCTAGTAAAGCTGGCTGGCTAGTTTTACCTGTATTTAAGGGTGATTTCTGATCACCCACACTTCCTTCACAGAAGTATAACATTCCAATTTTTGAACCACTAAAAATGCAAGTCGATGCCCAAACTAAAATTGTCAGTCCATAAACTGAACATGCCAGTTATTTTAAAAAAAAAATAATTATTATGTATGTGTAACTATGTAGGTGACAGTTCATGAAACTTCCAAAGAGATATACAGTGTGCAAACCATGAAGTACCCCTCACAAGATTGCTTTCTTTAATAATAGTTATATTCCTTGAATTACTATCCAAGTAATTACTAGCTAAAGGGTTCTATCCTGTAGATTGGATGAAAGAGAGATTTTTAGTACGGGGGTGACATAAGGCAGTTCTGAGCATCTGTTTGCAAAACAGGGTGTAAATGACTTTCCTAATAAACCCAAGAAATTTGCCTTGGCTTCATTCTTCCTCATTCAAATACAAGGAAAAATGTTATCTGCCTATAAGAGAAATACCTCATCTACACAGATAGCAGCTCCTCATTGGATTTCCAGAATTCTTTCTACTCATGTAACACATAGCTCTTAGTGTAGCTAGGAATAAGCATATTGGGACTTGGGATAAGACACTCCTCTAGAAAAAAATGTCTCAAGTTACTACATCAAACCCATCTAAATCCAGAAAGAAAAAAGCAGGAGGCCAGTCCCTGGAAGTCTCAGCAGCCCAGAACTCTGCCTTTTAGAAACAGGCATGCATCAGCCCAAGAGAATGGACTGATGACCACAGAGTATGCAGATGTGATTACAGCTGGCTGTACTGGCACAGACCTTGAGGAATATCAAACTGCTCATTTTTGCCAACACTGCTGGCATGTATTCCCATAGAGCAATAAAATAGCCCAAAAGTTTCTGTTGACTTAATCACAGAATAATTCGCTGGTGTCAATGTGAGTTTGAAAGCAGAGAAGCCTGCTGGTGATCAGCTGGGTGATCAGCTGGGTGATCAGCTTTGCTCTCATCTGTAAGTGCTGACAGCCAGAAAAAATAATCTCGGCAATACAAGCTAGGTGTGCACACAGCAAATCCTGAGCGGCATTCATCTGTGTCCGTTAGAAACTCTGAACGTCATGTTCTTAGGTTAATTATATTTACATCTTTGCCACCTATTTAATTAACATGCAAGTGAGAAACTCAACAGACAGATTTAGTGGTATGGTACTACTCTTCCCTAATGGGCAAGGTGATTTACAGTAACTGCATCTTATACCTCCACCCTGAACAGATCTATTTGTAGCTGAGCTAGTTCAGAAATTGCCTCAAGCATTAAAACTTACTATGACTGTTTAATATGACCCATACTGCTCCTGTCACTACAAAATGCTTCACTTTTACAATATCCTTCCATTTGCTTAGTTACTTCCTCTTAGGACAGTTCTCACATCCCGCAGGGGTGAGAGGACTGCCTCCTTCACTGTGCCAGGCTCTCTTGCTCTAGCAAAAGATACTGGTTGCAAATTCAAAAAAAATCACCCTTCATAGGGTAGGGGTTTCAGAGTTTTTTACAAGTCTTAACGTGATCTTACAGAAGCATGTAATGTAGCAAGAATCGTTGCTTTTTTCAAGATATTTTGACAATTACAAAATAAAACTGCAAAGTGTCGAAGCAGCACAATCCTTTCAGAAGGAACTCTAAAGGAGAAAAGATGCACACATCTCAGCTGACTCCCAGAGGTCTCTATGAATAAGTCTGTTCTGATACTCTCTTAGGCTCTCACCTGAATCTGGCAAAATGAGATCCTAGAATCAGCTATTAACTTGCAAGCACCTATGGCTTCTAGATAACAAAGAAAGACCAAAGGAAAGACAAGAGTGAAAACCTCTGCACAAATGTTACATGTCTATGTCTCAAGCAAGGAAGGCTGGAAGAGACATGTCAATAACACTTCTACCCTTCTCAGCATGAAGACTCTCAACATGAATTGTAACATGAAAACTCATCTTTATTAGGAGAAGACAAAAGGTTTATTTTAACTAAGACTTTTTAAGATCATTCTGAAGGAAGTACCTCTTTGTGTGGAGAATGGGCAGTTAAACAGCAAAACTACTCTAAGTGCATAAAACCCAACACAGAGTAATGAAGAGTTAAAATAATATGGGAAAATGCTGAACCTTGAACTTGGCAGTTCACAGTTTTAGCACTCAAGGGAAAAGATAAAAGACATGCTTGTGTTGGGCTTTTTGACCAAATGATGCTGTCCTTTAAACGGTCCCCAGAAACAAAGCCCAGTATTTGAGGCCTCAATAGAGTGAAAAGCAGCATACACCTAAAGAAAAACAAAAGCAGAACAGAAATCTTTAGAGAAAAAAAACCACCTAAGTCCCCTAATACATACTGATGTTTTCCTTGATCAAACGACAGTACAGTCAGGACACAGTGGGGGAATTTAAACCCTCATTCCAAAGCAATTCTTAGGATGTTACCATGACTCAAACTGTCATAGACAGCACAATCACTCTTACTTGCTATCTACGTCCAGGACACGAGACATTCTTGTCCTCCTACCTCAAACTCCATCCCTAGGAACTTTCTAATCTTCTCATCATACTGCCACAAAGATCTGACTTCTGTTACAATGCTATCTGAATCACTCGCACAGAAATTAGTCTGCTGCACGTATTCCAAAGATGCTACAAACCACTTCAAAATGATACACAAGAATAACAAAGGCTTCCCATGTCAGGGTTGCCATTAGTGATAATATGTCACTATATATTATCAGTGATAATATGTCACTATATATTATCAGTGATAATATGTCACTATATATTATCAGTGATAATATGTCACTATATATTATTAAGTGCGGGATGTTACAGCTAACTCAATCTAATAGTTGCCACCAAAGACAAGCTGTACATTACCATTCATCTGATCGTGTTTGAAATGTAATTGAGGAAAGGAAATCAAGAGAGACATCTCTTCCAAAAAAGCAATTTATCTTGTAACCCATCTTGGCATCAGACCAGCACGAGGCAAGGAGACACACACAATTCACGCTAGGGGATGAGGATGGCCACCTTCAGCAGCTGACAGCTTTGGATCTGCGTGGACACTGACAACAACCCCCCAGTTGCTTACCCCGATTCTCAGGTCGGGGTTGTCCATCTCCCTCATTGGAAAACAGTGGGAGGAAAGATGCAGAGCAACAACCTACGTCAGCTTCAGCAAACATAAAGACCGAATTCACGTCACCGTGCCCATCACCGAACCCATGCAACTGCACGCGACTGACAGCGAGCAGGCAGAAAGGAAACACCCGGCGGTTTTTACTGCTTCAAGTCGGACGAAGCACACCGCGGTGTCTAGTGAGCAGTGAGCCTAAATCCTTAAATAAGAGCCAGCTCCCCAGCTGCAGGAGGTGCAGTCCATGGATTCCGTCTCACGGAGGGGCTGGGCGCTGGAAGCACCGTTTTATCCTCACAGATAAAACGCTTCAAGCGCTTTTACACCGAAGCGGTGCCTTGGGATGATAAAACAGGCCGACGCCGTAGAGGCGAACGTGATTTTTGTACTCCGCGTTTCACCAGCCCGCCCTCGACTCGCCTTCGTGCCCGTGGCCGGGGGCGCGTGCGCGGCGGTCCGGGGG
>WBNH01011876.1:147394-159908 GCA_013401255.1 Urocolius indicus
CGCGCCGCCGCACGGCCGGCAGCAGCCCCCGGGAGCGGGGTGCGGGGTGCGGGATGCGGGGTGCGCCGGGGGCTCGCTTACAGGCTTTCCGAAGCCCCCTCAACGGCTTGCTCTCTCGAGGCTTCTTGTCCACAGAGCCGAAGACAATGTCCCCGAAGGCAGGGAAACGTCACCAGCTGTGAACCGGGGGCGGGGGTGTGAGGATGTGTTTGTGTTTGTGCCACAGATACGTGGGAACGAGATACAAACTCACCTTCGCACGCGCCGAACCTTCACCCGTCCGTGTAGCCCCATGGGATCGCTCCAACCGTTAATTTTCATGTTGAGTATAAGTCCTAATCAATTCTAGTTTCAAATACATCGGTGCTTAATTGATTCACATTGACAGGAAGATACGTTCTCCAGGATTCCTGTCACAGCCCTTACGCTTCAATTCTCCCAACAATTCCTGAAATGTGGGTTATAAAACTCTCAAACTCAGGCCATCAAACGTGTTAAGCAAACGCATGACAGAAAAAAAAAAAATGCTGCAAAACCCACCCACTCCCTTACTGACAAAAAAAACAGCAACCTATATTTAACTTTTATTACTTAATTTTGCCATCGATTCAAACTTGATGAAGTGCAACACCTACCAGTGCTGGACAGACCAATATTATCTGGCAGTTTTCATGTATAACAACCAAGATTTTAGTCATCCTCAAATTCAAAACTGTGTCAAGCAGTTTAATATATTATCCCTTCCCAGGAGAGGGTGTATCAGAGCATAAAGCAGCAGGTGTCTGTACTAGGAAAAGAAAAAAACCCACCCTAGTTTGAGCAGAATCACTTTCCCCCAGAGGATAGGGATGCCCTCCATCACTCCCAGGCTGGTACTTATTCTTCAGAAACTTTAATTCTCACTTGTTGCTTTATACATGAGTGACATCCAGGTTCCTACTAACAGCCAGTGTCTATACTGAAGCCATTGTGTCTGTGTGATTGCTCTCAGTCGTGCAGTGCCAACCAGTACCTGGCCGCCCGCATGGAAATGCTGTGGTCCCAACTCAGCAAGAGGTTTCACAGTCCTTTGGGGTGCAGCCATTGACTTCAGAGTAGATGAGTAATTGAGAGCTCCTTCCTAAAGAAGTTCTCCTGATCAGTCACCGCACCAGGCAGGTCCCCTCCTCTCAGCCCTGAACTTGAATTGCTCCATTTTTGATGGTTTTCTCCCGTTTATCATTGCTTTCAAGAAGGAACTCGAAGCCTGCCCTCTCCATCAACCTTTCATCACTCCAGCTCTCATTCAATGAACAGCAAAGCACTCACTTTTTTTCAGACAGCACTCACCACTCAGAGTTGTTTTGGGAACCATGGCTCTTCTGATTACTGGGAATTGCATTAATACTGCTTCTTATACCCAGGCCTCTTTATCTTTAGAAGTAACAAATTACTGTTTTGTTAGCAGAAACAGACAGATGAGTTCCACATCTTACTTGAGCACTAAAAACTAGCGTGTCACACCCTGAGATTTGACATCAATCTTACTGTGGCCCTACACAAGCAGAAAAAAGCTCACTGGCTCTGCAAGGCAGCACAGGGGCCTTACAAGTGAGCTCTGACTCTGCTACAGAGAGTGCCTGGCTTTCCTAGATATCCCACAGATTTCCCTTCTTCAGTCACCTCAGCCTTCTGAAGACCCGGTTTAGCACTTAGCCCTTCCAGACTCTGCAAACTTTTCCCAAGTCCTTATCCTTGCATTTGCTCCTGCACTTTGAAGAGCTCTGTCTAAAGAGGTGAGGCAGTGCCTTATTTTTAGGTCCATGTTACGCAGAGATTTCAGCCACCTGTGCAGCTGCATCACTGAATCCATGCAAGGAATTTCCAGTTCAGTGATGCAGTAAGATTGGCATCAGTGCTGTTTGCCTTATTGGCTGAAAGCCTGTCAGAGGCTTGACCTTACAGCCAAACCGAGGCTTGTGCTAAACAGCATTATGTCTGAAAACCTACTAGTGAGAGTAAACCTACTATTCTTTTGTAAAAAAAAGAAGTAACAATAAAAAAGAAATTAAACCAATAAAGCAGAGCAACTAGAAGAAGCAATTAAATGTCTGCAATCAGATTCCAAATCACATGCTGAATGCACACTGCAGTATAAGAAATCCTCCCTTTTTCTTGCATTCCAGACACATGTAGTAATTTTTTTTTCTTTTCATGTAGCCATATAAGACATCTTGTTATAAAAACATGGTGCATACAGAATTTGTCCAAATAAATAATGATTGAAACACATTGTTTTTGGCTATGCTATAAAGTACAGTGAGTGCAGCTGAAAATGAAATACTGAAATGTATATTTCTTATTTTAACACTCAACATGAAGTCGAGGTTCATTTTGTCTGAGAGTCATAACTGTGACTAATGATACTCAGACATGACTGAGTGTCCCATGCCAGTTTTAAAGAGCTCTATTTTAAGTGCGTAATCTGTACTTCATTCTCCAATATCCTGTGTGCAAGGAGGCTGTTTGATGCAGAGCAAACCCCAAAGATACCATTTTCCCTCTGCACCCCTCTTAAAACCATCGTGTAAAACCTCACTCCCGAGGACTAGCAGAAGCAATCAGCTATTAAAGCTGCTGCTGGTGTAATCAACAGACCACTTTGATATGGTAAAATAGATGTTTTTACATTCTGTTTAGCAAAATATGATTACTTCTCCCAAGTCCTGGGATTGGGGAATCCAGTGGCTAACTGATGGTGTCAAATGAAAACACAGGGGCACCATTAGATCCTGGTATCTGCCAAATCAAAAAAGTCTGACAGCTTTAACAAGATGTACATTAGTTCAAGGAGAGCGGAACGCTTAAATATCTTGGAAAGTCTACACTTGGGAGGCCAATATTTCATATTGCCAATATGCTTGAAACGAGCAGAATCCCAATAACATAATAACGTTTTGCAAGCATAACAGCAGTGGTATCCAGCAGGGTCTGTGGATTTATTAATGGAAAAAAAATTACATCACAGACAAGTACGTGCTGGCACTGAAATACTTCAGGAAAAAAACACTGGTGTAACTAAAGGACTTGTACTTTTCTAAACCTCCTATGGAGCCCAAGATGACCCTCTTCAGCAAATCAGACTTCCTGGGAAAAGCTTTCAGATGTTGCCACATTTAAGCAGTGTCAAAGCAGGGCTTAGGCAACTGGTAATGTCCATGCAGGTTTTGGCCGGATGAGATTCGTTACCGTTGCTTCATCACTTCAAGTCAGCAGAGTTGCTGTTGGCATCAGAGGAGCTCTGGCGTGCTGGGAACCTTGCTTAGCTTAAGTTGTGTCTAGTGTGGGGCTAGTCTGGTTACACAGCAACTCATCACAGTAAAGCTGTAACGGATAACTGACTTCCCAGCTGGTTCATAAAAGAGACCCATGAGGAGAATATAGTCCATGTGGTGGGCTTCCATGTTAAGTTTTAGGAGTCCTGGAAAGAAAACCAAACAAACCTACAAGCGCAGTAAACTATCTTGTTCATTTTGTATCAACAGCAATTTACTTGCAATACCAGAGATGTGGGTTTGGTTTTATTGGTTTGTTTGTTTTTTTTTTTCTCCTGAACATGGCTTCTTTGTTATCTTTGTCTTGCCCAAACCTCTCAATGGCTTACTGGCCTCCTTCAGTCACCCTAGCACATCATGAAAGGTAGTTTTATATCTGTACATTTTTCACAGGTTGCTGAAGATGCCATATTGGAGATCTTGAGGTCTCAGATTTGGATCCATTTCAAGGTTGAGGAGGAATCTTTCTTTGGAGGGAGTTTTTCAAAGGCTAATCTTGGGGTTGATTTCATTTAACACTTTCATTAGTCTCTTGATGCAAGTAGGACAGCACTAATGCGATATGCAGATGACAGTGTTATGAAACATCACCCATAAAGGACAATAAAGTCATACAGGAATGGGAAGAGATACAGGACTTTAGAAACAAGTAAAATGAAATCAAGTAGAGAGCAAATATCATGTCAAGGACTAAATTAATGATCTCAACTGCTGTAGATGAGGGCAGAGAAGACTGTTCTGTGATTATAAACTGTTCAGAGGTTGGTTGTGTGCCACCATCACAACACAAACTCCAAAGAATTACATCTAATATTAGACTATGTCATTACCTGACAGGGTAATGATGCAAAAATTTATACTATTTCTACCATTGCCTGACCATCCACAAGACCTTAGCTAAAATGGTGTCTGCAAGTCTGTTTTTCCATGTTAAGAACTCAAGCTTCCATAGCTGCAGAGAGAAAATCTCCTACGAAAAGCAGTAGGAGGACCTTTCCTGAGTTGAAGAGAGGTTGTCTTGTCTAGCTAAAGCCAGAAAGAAACACATGTCTTTTCTACAAACTACTTGGGAGGAAAGGAGTGGGGATGCTGCTACGTATGGCTCAGAGCCAAGTTAGCAGAAAAAGATACAGCTAAATAGGCCATATATAATTATATTCTGGAAATCAGAGGTTTCTGGGCAAAGTTCTAGACATGCATCCAAAAGCAGTTTTTGGGTAGCTGGAGTGAATTATGTTAAGTCTGTGGTAAATACTGTACTGAGAGTCTGCCTTAATGAACACTAGCCCAAACACCACGGGCTCTCCATCCTGCCACTAAATTTGGGACATGAATTTCCATCTAGGCTGACATAGAAACAGCCCCAGAGAGGTTGTCCTGGCTCTACTGATGCTCCTATTGGAAGGACATCAGCCAGCCTTCACCCCGACTGTCACGTGCAAGCTCTCTGTTACTGTACCAAACAGGAAACTTACCTGCAATTTGCAAACAGACACCAAGCTGGATGAAAATTTCCCCTTTTGGACTAAAAATGGAAACTTGCTCAACACGGTCTCTGTGGACCTAATCTAATTATCAGTAGACATGCCATGGCTCGGAGTGTTTCAGCACAATGCAAAGCGAAGCCAGGTCCACAGCAGCTGTAGTTGTGGGGAGCCAAACCTATCATAGGCTGCTGATTGTCATGCTTGGCTCACAGAGACAGACTGCTATGGTCTGCCTTTACTATCTGCACTCCTATCTGCTCTTCCCAGACTGTCACAGCGCTACAGCAAGTTGCAAAACCTGTCTCTTTCTCCTTTGGCTTCTCCTATTGCCATGTAATAAAAACTAAATTTTAAGAGAGTCACAGGCTATTTTCAGAGGAAAATGCATCATGCATTTCTTCCACCTAGCCTAAAAGCACTCCCTGTTTCCTACCTTAAGTGCTATGGAGATAAAACCCATTCCAGACTGCAGGATGCTTGGGTATTACAGTGGCAAGACCTGAGTACCTCCTGTTTTTTCTTCCCAGAGCCTAGGTGGAAGACAAGTAAGAGGTCAATATACATATTTAATTTGGGAATACAGCTTCTACATCTGTCAAAAAAATAGTCTGAACTAGTTAGACCTTCAACCAGATGAAATCAGGGTGGCTTTGGTGAAAATGATGCATTACATCAGATGAAGCAGTTGAGGAACTAGCTCTGGCATCACTTTGGGATTAATATATTAAAGTATTCCTCCTGTCATTGTGGTGAGGTCCTTGTGCTACTGACAGTGTATAGACATGAGAGGAGGGAATCACATGGCCCTTCTAAAAGGACTCCACGCTGCCTGCTTATTTGATTTTCCTCATGTTTTCTCTGCTTCATGCTGTGTGGCATTATCCACTCCCATCCAAAATGTTGCAGAATTAAGCTGAGATGCATTTTTCAATCAGGGCCTCCAGGTTTTCTTAAATTCCAGTTGTTTTGGAGCGTAGTGAAACATAGCCACAACACATTGTCTAAAAACAGCCAATTGTTTGTAGCAGATGAAGTACTTGAACTAATTATTCATACTGTTCCATAAAACGGCATGTGAACATCATTTTGGAAAAGCTTATGTGAAACCACATCAGAGTTTAATTTTCTCAGCTGGAAAGGAAGAGAGAGAAGGAGGTGCCAGTTGCTGTCCCTGTGGAAATCCATCCAGATTCATCCAAAGCACAAATCAGAGCCATAACATCCCTTTTCTCAAGAGCAGCAGGATTTACTGTGCTCTGCTTCTAACCACCTTTGATACTTGCTGGGGAAGAGGTGTTTTCCACTCACCTATTTTTGAGCAAAGTGAAAAATTGCTGCATTTCAGGGAATGGTTCCAATCACTTCACATCAGACAGAAGAACAGCTGTGTCTGATGTGTCATGGTTCTGCATCATGAACTGAAGCTGTGCATCACTATCCCATCTCCTGTCTCCTCTCCAGTCACCCACCTACACGAAACAGCAGTGTCAGCTAATTATTCCTGGTTTAACTAAAATAAACTATGCTGATGCTAAAGGATTCCAGGTTCCAGCTGTGATAATCGCTAGTGGGGCAGGAAGGCAGGTCATTACAGTTTCCTGAAGTGAAGAAGTTTGCCTAAACTGGGAAGTGAAAGAAGACACTGGTAACAAAATGCGAGAAGAGATGGAGACGAAAGACTTCAGATGTTACAGTGTGTTAGATTCAACGCATCTGATTTTAAGTCATAATATGTTTTTCTGGCATCCCTAGTGTTGCTGTTTTTCCATGCACCGTGAATGGTGAATGGCATGGAGGACTGACTCATCTGCTTAGCGCACTTTCTCTGCCCCCTGCTTCTCCCTGCACCTCAAAGCCAATTCATCCATTCTTTACTGCACCCCATCCCGGCCCTGCACCAGTCACTATGCTCTGCAGTTTTCCTGTAGGCTTTTCTGCAGCTTTAATTATTGTGGCACTAAACCCCTTCTGATACTTCCACGTAGGAATGTGAAGTAATTAGCTCCCTGTTCTCTATCAACAAAGAGCCAAAACAATCAGACTACTGTTGTCAAATTCTCCAGTGTTTAGTTTTCCCTCCAACTGCAGAAACAATTAGAAGAACATTTTCTTTTTTCCCCCTCAAACACAATGAGTTGCCATAGAACCTTTTTTTTTTTATCCCAGCTGCGCGTAAATGTAAATAAATAAGTAAAGGTAGCATTGAATACCCCAAACTGGACAGAAAGCAAAATGTGTGCTTGCATCTGGAAACCACCAACTTCCATAGCTGGCTGAATCAAGGCTGTCAAGGATCAGGCTGGAAAGAGATGCCAGAGGCAGAGATGGAGTGGCCTCAGCCACAAGCCTCTGCTTTTCATTTCTTTTACCTTCTGCCTTTCCTACCTGTGCATTTCTCTAAGGACAAATTTTCAATATGTAGCTACTCATTACAGGATTTCCAGCCTTAAGCCATGTAGGGCTGGGCGCTGTTAGAAGGAGGCATCTCCCCAGGGATTGACAGACACCACATTTGTTGCCCAACATCAGTTTCTACATAAGTATTCATCCTCCCTGACCTTGTAGCTGTGGTGGAAGAGGGGAAAGGCAGGAAAGAGACTTCTCTGTGGTGGTCTTTTTTGGGGAAGTTACTAGTTTAAGTTTCTGAAACATTCTGAGTGCATTAGTGGCTCATTTCAACGAATTACAAATTCTCAAAATAATTTTCAATTATAAAAAGAGTTGCTATAGTTAATAGCAGACAGTGGCTCCCCCCAAGACAACTTTGTTCCTTCCTAGTTTATTGACAACCAATGACTCATTTCATCTCTGCGTAATGCTGACTGCTTTACTACTCGTCCAGCAGGGGCTGGCATTAAACAAGGTTGGTCAGATTCATACTGATGAAATAATTTCTATTCTTGTGCCTTTACAGACTATGCCTGTAACAACCAGTTCATGAGACTAAGAACCCACTGAAAAGCAGCCAAACATTTAGACATGACCTGAAAAAACAAGACAACAAAGAGGCCGCTGGCTAACTGCAAAGCATGAAGAGGCAGAACTCGTCATGAAATGTCTTATGAACATGTCTGTACTATATATCCAAAAGCTGGATGGGCACTCTGGGTTACAGGAGATGAAAAAAAATAATATATTCACACCCACATGAGCTTTCCAAGTCTGTTCTAGACAGCATTACTTAAACATTTCTCTTTCCAAGCACTGGCAAAACATTTTAAGTTGCATACATTACAACTGTCTCACAAATGCAGACAGATGAAACACTTCTGGAGGAGATTACTGAGCTGGGAACAACTTTTGGCTGTCAGTGAGCTCCTCTACAGCCCTTTGTGTGGAAAGGTACTGCCTACAGCCATTTTTAGCCTAGTTTCCTAAGGGAACATGTGTGATCACTCTGTAGGCATGTGCCAGTCCCAGACTAATAGTTTAAGCCAGCTGGCCAGTTGCCATTAAGTTTATTGGAGAGGTCAAAGTGCATCCCAAACCAATATCTCCACTGGCAAAAACAGGCAGCACACAGAGCTCACCATACCATAAACATGGAAGAGAGCACTTTAATGCTTTAATCATGTAAATGCTGTAAAACCTACACCTTGTTAGATAATATGTTTCTTATTTCACAGAATGTTTTCCTTCATTTCCATACTTTCAAGGAGCTGGCTCTCCCTTTGAAGACTGGTACCCAAGCTAGAGTCAAAGATCTCTGCATCGCAGCTCTCACAGCAAGGTAGGCTGAACTCAGAGGTGAGTCCTCCTGGCCAAGCTCTGTGGACTAAAAGAGAACGTGAAGTTTGCGATAGGCAAAACATCCAATGCATAGTTTTTTTACTAGAGAAAGCCACATGGACCTTTCACAAAAGCTGCCATTTACTTATTAGATATGTGGCAAGAACCACATCATGCACTAAAAGGTAATGCTGACCACTTTTAGTATCTCTTTACACTCCAGCACCCTCAGCAGCGACTGTTCATAGCAACTCTTTAACAAGTTTTGAGAAATTTCCTGTAAATCACAAGAGACTGTGGCTAGCAGGTAACCAGCATGGGCAGGCAGCTGCAACAGCCTCTAGCCAAAGTGCACCTGTGGAGGTGTGTGGCAGACGTTTCCCACCTCAACACATCCCTGTGCTTCAAGAGTATTTATTATGTGCAACAAGTGCAATTTCAAAGCTGTGAAAAATATTACCTATCTCTTCAAATCAGTAGCAAGCAATGCTATAGGAAAGCCTTTCTTGTGGTTCACACTTGTATTCTTTCTGTAATTTCATCCCACTGAATTTAAAATGTTTATTGTAGTCAGTAGTTATTTTCCCTCCTAGGCTTTTAACACATGCTAATGTTCACCATCACTTATCATCTGGGAGCCATTAATATTAAGCTTGTTTAATGTTTCCAAACCAATCTCTGGAGTGTTTTAGCAATGTTAATAATTCATACAAGAAGACTAGCATTTTAGAAGCCTGAAGCAGTTCATGGCAGGCTCAGTTTTGAGCCTCAGTGTAAATGATCTACTCATCACAACTCCACCAATTCTCAAGTATTTCTTAACTATCAGAGCAATAGTGAGGAGCCCAATTGTTTTTCATTAACAAAGGTGCAACCCTGCCTCCTCTCAAAACTGACAAAATGATCTTTTAATGTTCCATTGCAGCAGTGACAAACCTTGCTTGTATGATTACTAATGGGCTTCCCTGTGACTTCATGCTACCCTGGGTCTCTGGAGTTCATGAGTTGAACTCCAGTTCATCTTATTGCATCAATTCATCACATTACTGCAGACACGGAAAAGGAAAAACAGGGAAGATGAGAATACTTAGAAAAATCACTTCCATTCCAAGCCAGGCTTCTGTTATTAACTTCTTATGTTTTCTGTGAGAACCATCATACAGACAAGGAATTGCATGTTTAGTAGCATAAGTGTGGTGAACAATTTGGAGAAAGTGTTGTGACCTCTGGATGGACCTGTTATTTTGATATGATTTTGCTTACCGTGGTTTCAAATGTTTCTTACTGAAACATAAGCTTTTAAAAATAAAAGAGCCCCAGCTTATTTCTGAATCTTTGTATCTGCTGGCTGCTGACAAGGGCCAGGCTGACTTGCTCAGTGAGAGTCAGCATGCCCATCTCTCTCAAAGCTGGCTATGACTTGCCAGGTCACCACTCAGCATTTGGACTCTTGCTCCAAGGAACACCATGAGGAGAGCTCTTCTCAGTTATGTCCAATGATGGAACAAAGGGCACTGAGTATAAGCTAGAACATAAGAGGTTCAAAAGAAATACAAGGAAAAACTTAGTCACTATGAGGGTGACAGCGCAGTGGGACAGGCTGCTTAGATGGGTGTTGAGTTTCCTTCTCTGAGGACATGAAAAATCCACCTGGATGAGTTCCTGTGGGATCTGCTCTAGGTGGTCCTGCTCTGACAGGAGGGTTGAACTAGATTATCTCTTGAGGTCCCTTCCAACCCGTAAGATTCTGTGATTCTGTGAGAGCTGCTCTGCAAGAGCAGGGTCAGGATGACAGTGGACTTTGAGCAGTGAGCTCATTTATAACAATACCAGCTAAACCAAAACAGTTACATCCCAAAATCAAGGAATGTATCTATACTTGCACACGAGAGACTGGTTCTTTTGAAGCTGGTGGTGCAGAGAGACGAATTGTTTGTCCTACAGCTGGTCCAGGAGCCAAAATTACTTAGGCAAGGTCATAATGAAAGACACATTTCTTTGAGCAGTAATTCCAGGCTCTGCATGCCCATTGCCAGTTGTCTAAATTTGTTCATAACCTTACTTCTCTCCAGCTAGCCAGAGCTCACAATAGACACAGTATTGGCTTTGCAACAGTGTCAAAATGATGGGCGATGCTCTCGGAAAGCCTGGTGACACAGAGGCACCCCATCAGACCCTATATATAGAGCTATTTGCAGTAGCAGAGGCTTTACACCAGGTCAGCAGTAGGCCTGTGGCAACTGTGGGCTTTCAGTGGAGCTCAGAACCCTAAAGCTACCAAACCACAGCATAGGAAAACAGCAGGATTGAGACTCTATCAAATACATACTCCATACCTTCTAAAATGACCAAATATATATGCACATGCATTATAGATAAGTGGCTTTCTGAAAAAGCAAACAAGGATTTCCAGACCACCATATCTAGTGAGCTCATACTGCTCTGTCCTTGTTGTGTCAGCTTCGGTCTGTGCAGGTCTAACTTTTAAGCAGCTCTAACAAACCTCTTCTTTGTGGTTTAGGCCAGAAAAGTTTCACAAAACTCTTCTGGTATAAATATAATTTTTTTTTTTCTGCTTTTCCACATATCCCAGCCGTAGGAGAAAAAACCCCAAACTAAAAGCCAATTGTGCTTTCAGACATTTTCTTCAGAACAAGAGGCAAGGTGGACAGCAGCACTCATGATATAATCCAGACAGCTGAAACATGCTTGGGTATCTGTGGCTGTTCTTTGTCAAATCAGCCAAATTCAGGAGTGAGGTCACAGCCACTTCTTTCCATGAGAAATGATGCAATGTGAGCAGAAAACAAGGGGCTGGAGGTGCACAAACAAGGGTCACAAACAGTGCTCAATGGAGCAGTGCTGCAGAGACCACAGCCTAATCTAGAAACTTGCTAAGTAAGAAGAAATGGGAGTATTTTGAAAGAAAACTGACCCATCAGGAACAACGTCATAGTACTCAGGGATCTCATGAGTACCAAAAGTATGGTACCAAAAGTAACATGAGTACTTAGCTGAGGCTAAGTAGATAACAATTTCTGAGCAATACAAGGTCTTAGTGTTGGTTCAGCAGTGTGAGCATTGGAAAAGACCTTTAAGATCATTGAGTCCAACCACTAACTGTCACCCCATCACTAAAACATGCCCCTCAGTGCCTCATCTCCGTGGCTTTTAAAGGTCTCCAGTGATGGCGACTCCAGAACCTCCCTGGGCAGCCTGTGCCAGTGTCTGACAATCCTCTCAGTGAAAAAGTTCTTCCTAATCTCCAATTTAAACCTCCCCTGATGCAACCTGAGGCCATTTCCTCTTGTCCTGTCACTCATTACTTGGGAGAAGAGATTGACTTCCACTCTACTACAACCTCCTTTCAGGTAGTTGTAGAGAGTGATCATGTCTCCTCTCAGCCTCCTTGTCTCCAGATTAAACACCTCCAGCTCCCTCTCCCACTCCTTATCAGACTTATGCTCCAGACCCTTCACCAGCTTCGTTGCCCATCTCTGGACATGCTCCGGCACCTCAGTGCCCCTCTTGTAGTGAAGGTCCCAACACTGAACACAGTACTTGACATGTGGTCTCACCAGCAGTGAGTACAGGGACATAATCACTTCCTTGGTCCTGCAGGCCACACTGTTTCTGATACAAGCCAGGATATCATTAGCCTTCTTGACTACCTGGACACACTTCTGGCTCATATTCAGCTGGTTGTCAATTAATACCCTGTGGTGGTTTAGCCCGGGCTGGGTGGCGGGTGCCCACCAAGTTGTAATATCACTTCCCCTCCTAAGCTGGACAGGGGAGAGTCAAGACAAGGACAGGGAGATCACTCAGCAATTAGCATCATGAGCAAAACAGACTCAACTTGGTTTGATTTATTAATGAATAATCAGAACAGGGAGATGAGAAATAAAACCAAATCTTAAAACACCTTCCCCCACCCCTCCCTCCTGCAGGACTCTCCTTCCTTTCCCCCTAGCAGCACAGGGG